>MJUU01059034.1:25167-36542 GCA_002080025.1 Modiolus philippinarum | reverse complement strand
AAACAACCTATTATAATCGAAATTTGGCTCGATGGGCTCTTAACTTGAGCAATGATTTTTGTAAAGTTTTCATTTCACCAATTCAAAGATTGCTTCAACGTAGTAACCTGACATTATGTTTAGTCTGAATTCAAAATTATTATCAGCTGTCAACTTAAATAGACAAAAATATGGTCAAATATACTTGCCGTGCCATATACCTACATCGAATAAAATACATTCCAACTGTCTTATCGTCGGCCTTTCAAACAAAAAATGGAACAAAACTTGTTCATAATGGTCCTTAGATGGGCCCTTCAACTTAGGTATTTGACAGGTCTGCATTTTACCAAAGATGACTGTGAAACGAGAGCTTAGTTTTAAATTGTAACCTTTGGAAACTCGGTCAAATGTTTTATTTTGTCTGGTGATTATTCTAATAAATAAGCACAAATGAAGTATTCTGATATTAATTTAGGACAGATTCATGAAATATATACAACAAAATATTTAAGGTTCGATTATAGCACCTTGAGGAATACCTACATCGAATTAAACACATTATAAGTGTTTTATCGCCGGTCTTTAATACAGCCAATTGGAATCTAAATTTGGTCACAATGGTCCTTAGATGGGCTCTTAACTTGAACAAAGGTTTGCATGTCACCAACATTTGGTGGGACTTAGTATAAATCTGACATTATTTTTAGCCAGAATTCTGATCAACAGTCAACTTAAATAGACAAAAATATATTTTGCCTTGACACACACCTACGTCAAATTAAATTCATGCTAACATATAACTGGAAGCAAACATGGCCAAAATTGGTATTCGATGGACCTTCATCAAAGGTAGCTGGCATGTACAGCATTTCATCAAAAGCTGCGAACTGGGAGATTAGTTTAACATTTTAACATACAGAAAATTGTTTTTTTTTTTGGTTTTTTTTTCAAAAATACTTTTGTCTCGTGATTATTTTAAAGATATAAACTCAGACTTATATATAAGTAACCTGATATAATCTTGACAGTGAATTTAAAATCATTATCGGAAATCATCATAAATAGATCCAAAGGATATACAAGGTTTGATTAAATCACCTTGATACACACCTACGATGATATAATAGATCCTTACATTTTTTGCCTGCTTGTGACTGCTGGTGATTAGCATACTTTTAAAGGTTAATTGACATCAACTAAGCCCCGGAATCAAGATCATGCTCAGCATATCTAAGCATCGAATATCACCTTGACGCACACTCACAGAGAACTAAATTAATCGTAGACCTTTCTCTCAAACAACAAATTCGAACAAAACTAGGTTTAGATAGTCCTTAGACAAATCCTTCAACAATAGTATCTGACAGGTCCATATTTGATCAAGGATTGCTGCTAATTGTTAGCATCGTCTATCATTTTAGCCTTAATGGAAAAGCATTCAAAAGAATTTTTTGTCTGGTGTGTGGTGATTATTTGTATGATATAAGCATAGACTATGAAACCTATTTCATCTTCAGTTTGAATTAAAATCATAATGAATAAGCATATTAGGATTAATAATATCACCTTGACGAACACCTGCATCAAAATATTATAGTAAATTCATTCTAAATTATTAACTTATAGTTACATTTTTTCATATGTATCATTTTAACCTATTTTCATGAAAACTTTAACGTCGGGTGGAACAGTTAACTGTTTACCGATTTCCGGCTGAACTGTTCCATGCGCCAAATAATTGCGCAGTGTGACGTCATTCAACTTCTACCCGTGTACCTTTTAATAGGCAAGATTTTCTCATTTGTTTACATAAGATTGTTTTTATTGTTTATATAAGTTAATAAAACAGTTATTTCATGGCCCGTTTCAGGAAACAGCTTAACTATTATCCCTCGTTGATTGAAATGACTTGCAAACTGTTGCCTTCGGCCTTCGGCCTCAGGCAACAGTTCGCAAGTCATTTCCATCACCTCGGGACAAACGTTATTGCTGTTTCCTTCAAGGGCATGAAATAACTGTATACTGTTCATTACCGGTTTTTCAAGCAACCAGTTAATACATTAAAAAATGTAAATTTGCAATCTAAGTAACTGATGATGATGAAGAAGTTAGTGTTTTGTTCGAGAGTTTTTTTTTTTTTTTTTTTTTTTTTTTTTTTTCTCCAACATATTGAGAAATAATCTATACTGAATTTTACAACCAGAATTTTTTAATCAAAGATTTCTATGTAAAAAGTTCAAGATAAAAACTTCAAAATTCTAGAATTAAGTTGCAACATGATTACATTCCGAATCTATTATCTTAAATTTTCACGTTTTTATCTTGGATTTTTAACTTATTATCTTGAATTTTCAAGTTTTTATCTTGAATTTTTTAGTTTTTATCTTGAATTTTCAACTTATTATCTTGAATTTTCAAATTTTTGTCTTGAATTTTCAACTTATTATCTTGAATTTTCAAATTTTTATCTATAATTTTCAACAAAGAAATCTTCCGTACATATAAAACAATATGTCTCTGATACAACTTTCGCACACTTATTTTTCTTATTTGATTTATTATTTTTTTTCTTTAAGAAAGTACATTCCGAATCTATTATCTTAAATTTTCACGTTTTTATCTTGGATTTTTAACTTATTATCTTGAATTTTCAAGTTTTTATCTTGAATTTTTTAGTTTTTATCTTGAATTTTCAACTTATTATCTTGAATTTTCAAATTTTTATCTTGAATTTTCAACTTATTATCTTGAATTTTCAACAAAGAAATCTTCCGTACATATAAAACAATATGTCTCTGATACAACTTTCGCACACTTATTTTTCTTATTTTATTTATTTTTTTCTTTAAGAAAGTACGGGAGTCTTCTACCATTTGAATTCATTTTTTATGATTTGATTGATATAAGAGATACAAATATTTTTTTCTTTTCTTATTTTTTGAACACAAGCAATGGTTCAATTTCTCAAAAATATGTTAATTACGTCAGTATGTTTGTATTTATTATAAAATAATTTGATATGAAAATTGAAAAATGAAGTAGAGACATAATATGTCTCAGAAGGAAGTTATTTAAATATATTTGACAAAGGTATTAATTTGGAACTTTTTAAATCATGAAATAATTTGAATATAAGCTCAATCAAGGATTTGTATACAAATCCTTGGCATAATGATCCCACTTTTCGTTATATTTAAAAAAAGATCAATACAAAGTCTAACAACGTAAATTCAATCAAAATTCTTTCTGATGAAACTTTTGGAAAAATATTTATTTCTTTTAACATTTCAACAATAAAAGGCAAAAAATTGTGAGCGTTGGCCAATTTATATTTTATTTTCTGCATTCTCTTATGATATGAATTAATCAAGGGAAATATCACAAAATTCTACGAGTCACTTTTTGAATCCTGACGTCCAACCAAAAAATTAACTGACACCGACCAAAATTTTGGCGTACACCGCACTGCACTTACCAAATTTTGAAGTAATGTCGAAAATAAACAGAACGACAAACAGCCTAATGCAAAATAAATCTTTGACATGTTTTCCAATCAACAAGCAACAATTCTATACTAGAAACGTAATATTTAATCCGTTAGATGTAAAGAAATCCAAAGATGAAATTGGCGTGTTCAAAATTTTGACCTACCCCTCGTCGGTTTTCCTTCAATAGCTTTCCGAAAAGCGTTATTTGTACTAAAGTAAAATACACGTATCGGTTTTCAGATGGGAGGAGAGCCGAAACGCAATTTTTATAGAATACAATGAGCAAATGTACAACGGTAAGACACTCTCAAACACTGACCTTTTCTTGCCGAAGCGGGGCGCGTCAGCCATCTTTTGCAGCACTTACCAAAATACACGCTGCACTTACCAATTCGATTGGACCCCCTGAAAGTTAACATATACTTATGTATTTTAATTATCTTCGAAATTACAGAAAAATTGTGTTTTCAACATTTATTATAATAATTATATCTATCCATGGATACAACTATTTACAAATAATATACAATTTTTAATATGAAATGTTTTCTTAAATTATGTAAAGACATGTATAATTTGCTGGGGTTACATTTTCAATTTTTTTCTGCAATCAATTTTGAAATTTAGACTACATGTATACAGGAATAAATACAAACATTAAAAATACCTCCAATTAACAAAGATTGTCACAGGTGAGTGATGTTTTCTCAGGTAAACCTATTTATCAATTCATTCCTTGTACAAATATAATATACAAGCAGTGTCATATATTATAGAATATACAAATCTAATACCTTTGAAGACTCATCAGTTCTCCCTATTTGGTAATACTGTTAAATTGTTTCCCTATCCTAGATAAATAAATTTAATGCATGTCATTGGTAGGAAGACCCCCCCCCTTTGAACACTTTTGATATTTGCGAATAAAAAGAAAAAAAATTATGTGAGACAAGCTAATAAGGAAACATAAGAACTAGTGCAGACCTCTCTTAATTTCTGCATTGACTATACAAACTGCTTGGTCATTGTCCCTGTTCGGACAAATAATTTAGATACCCTCCTGAGACCTTTTAATTAATATGTTCTATATTTTTTTTATTTCAATTTATTTCATTTCCGGGGTATGGGGATTAAATATTATACTTGAAACGATGGTCCTTAAACGATGATCAAAATATTATACCTGAAACGGTGGTCAAACTATTCAGAAATGGTTTGGGTTGTAGCAAACCTAAAATATAGATATATGCCGAATGAGTAATTACTTGAATTTTAAAAATGAATGCGCTCCCCATGATTACTTGCCCAGACGAAAGATCATATTTGTGGGAAATTAATGTGTACATTGTCTGCTTAATTCAAGCAACGTATTTTTAATCTGCTAGCTAAAATGATTTCTAGGACAGATTTAGTACTCGTATATAGAAAAAGCAGAAATGGTATCATTTTACTGCACATCAAATATAAAATGGTTAATAATTTGGTGAGTATATGTAACTTTTACATAGAACGTATATATTTTCCTCATTGAGTATATTTTTTTTATTTAAGTTGTGACCTAGGCCCTCTGGATAAATTCCTAAGAGGGGTCAATACCTGTTGTACTAGTATATTGCACACATATTTAATGGTATGAGTTGGCAGTAAGAAGACCTTTTTATTGTTTTTGAAATTTTCATTATTTTTAATTAATTAATTTCTATTCTAATTATTTAAGATTTGCAACTTCATTAGAAATTTATCTTATAAATCAAATCAATGTTCTTTTATTTGTCTTCATGCAATCTGGTCTGTATCAGACCATTTTAGACAGCTTAGAATATGTCGAGACATATTCAGACACTGTTCAGACTGTCCAGAATATGTCGAGACATATTCAGACACTGT
Source organism: Modiolus philippinarum (assembly GCA_002080025.1). Taxonomy (NCBI): domain Eukaryota; kingdom Metazoa; phylum Mollusca; class Bivalvia; order Mytilida; family Modiolidae; genus Modiolus; species Modiolus philippinarum. Next base: position 31,185 of record MJUU01059034.1, on the reverse strand, counting down.
TTAGACTGTCCAGAATATGTCGAGACATATTAAGACACTGTTCAGACTGTCAAGAATATGTCGAGACATATTCAGACTCTGTTCAGACTGTTGAGAATATATCCAGACATATTCAGACCATCAAAAATAAGTTGAGACTTTTTCAGACAATGTTCATACAGTTAAGAATGTGTCGAGACAAATTTATTCTCAGTTCAGACTGTCAATAATGTGTCAAGACACAATCAGACTCATTTCATACTTTTGAGAGATGCGTCAAGACAGTTAAAAATTTTGTCGAGAATTTAAAGAAATATTTAAGAAGAATTAAGACAAAGTCGAGAATTTTTTAATATATTCCGTACATTAAAGAATGTCGAGTAATTATTTCAGACAAAATCAGACAAAAATTGGTAAATTTAGACAGTTTGACTTTTGTAGTGACACACGATATACCTCTTTGTTTAAATTATGCCCTCTCAAAGCATAAATCTTGCAGCGACATTATTCCTCTGGTGGATGCAGCAAAAACTGCAAAATAATCAACTACAAGAAACCATTACATTAGGCCTAAAAATATCTAAACCATAATTCAAAACACAAACCCGAAAATCTTGATAAAGAAGAGAATTAACAAAATACTGATGTTACTGTTAATTTGTTTTCTGCATATGCGCATTTCGGCAACTTATGTCTCATCAGTGAGACATGTGATTAAAAGAAGAGATCAGAGAGGTGCAAACTAACATTAACCATTACTTAGATGTACCGGAACAAAACTTGACTGTAGAGTTGAACACAAAAACTTGAAAATTATAGAACAGAGCAAAACGATATTTAAGAACAAATGAAGGAATCAGACAAGGCAATGAAACTTTAAAAAGATCACACATCTGAGATGGAAAATTTTGACTCCGATTTACAATATTTCCTTGCCTTCAGGAACCAGTAAGATAAACCGAGGAGTACATGATTGCTAAAAATCAACGTTGAAACAAAATGTTACAGAAAAGTACACTTAAAATATAAATTGATTAAAGTTTAAAATCTCTTCTGACAGAAGTTAAAACTTTCAGGAATATTCATATTGAAGTGAAAAAAAAATAAATATAAAATGGTCGGAACCAAAGATCGGTCAAGTACAGAAATATGTAAATTTTCTTACCAAAAGTGTCGGTCAAGTCGAAGTCAAACTTAAACAGACAATTAAAATCAAAAAAGAATTCCAAAGACACGTTGCTTACAGAATGAACAGTAATACTGAACGGCCAACTGTTAAATGCAGACTGTTAAGGCTAGAATCAGTTTATGATGCACATATAAGAAAAATTAATCGATTGATTAGTTACAGTTTAACGTCTAGTGAGCAATATTTCATGTATGTGAGAACGAGAACAAGTTATTCAATTCAAGCAAAATGTAAATGAAAAAAAGAAAGAAATAAAGATGCAAGGGACAACCAGGGCAACGAGTTTTGATTGCCATTTGAAAAGGGGAAAAACGGGAAGGGGCAGGATATTTAGTCTTTTATACGCGAACCCATGACCAATCAGAAAGAAAAACATATCCGTGACATTAAGGTCTCAGATGCACCATAACACGTGACAGTAATCGATTCAGTTTAGCAGTATCTTATGGTGAATTATGTTACATTGATATTCTAAACATACAAAATGCAAAAAAGAAAAACTAGAAAAGACAGCAAATTAATACTACTATACCTGGAGATTGTCTCACCAAGGAGGAAAACTTAATGTTTTCTTATACGGTAATGGTATGGGTGTCATTGAATTGTCAGGGGAAATAGAGAACACTATAAACATCAACGTTGACGTTATTTGACAACTGCAACAGACAAGAAAACTACATGTACTTTGTTTTTTGTAGAAATTGCTCCTTATAAAAATTTACGGTTCTTATCAAAATTCTAACTACTAAAAAAATACTCAGGCTTCATTCCGTGTATGGCACTCGGTGGATGTCCTTGGTACTGGATTTGGCTTCCTCCTTTGATATATTTGGTAATGAGAACTTACTACTTTTGGATTATGGCTTCCATATTATTTGATTCCAATGCTGCTGATGAAAGATTACTTCTTGAAACACGTGTACAGCATAACGAAATTGACTGTTTATTTTGCAACTTGGCTATTTATGTACAGTTACATGCTGTGATAAGTCTGGCAACCAATCTAGAAATTCAAGAACGAGTTTGTTAAATGTCTATTAGGTGTTACTGTTGACCATTATCAGAACGTATTTGTTGAAGGAAGTAAATCCCATCATGTAACAATTATCTCGCGTGACGGGCAAACTAGTAAGATATTACTTGCTGAATATGATGGTTTGTTCCATCCAAGAGCTATTTACCTTAACAAGAATACCGGAAATCTCTTGGTTTGTACTCAAGATGACACTTAAGCCTTTCTATTCCAAGTTTTATAGCAGTAATAAACTGTTCTCGCTGTAAACCAAATAACGTACGCGATTCGTTTCTAATCTTTTACAGTTTTTATTCATTCCATCTTCAAATACAAACTTGGGTTCTAGTGCTGCTGATGAGGAATTAATTTCTGAAATTGCAATACAGCTCATGTAAAATTGCAGTTGGAGTTAACATATGTGTTATGGTCTCATGTTCATTTACTCCATATCCTTTCATAAAATATTTAGGTTTAATAGTTCATCATGAATATGATGATTCCATCTCATCAAAAACTGTCTGAACATTTTTGGGGATATCCATTTTTGCAGCCCTTATCTGCTAACAAAATCTGCAAATTGTATATGACTCGAAAACGAATTGGCCTGTACACGTAGTGGCGTATTTACATCTGTAACCTTTGAATTGATATGATTCTGACACATGCGCACACATTTCAATTTTCGAGGAAACCAAATGTTTTAATTTTATCTGCAGTGAAAGAATTATGTAGTCGAAATGGTCGTCTGCAAAAACAACATTTTCAACAATTACTGTATTTAGTTATTTCAGAAGTTAGTCCAATTCTTATGATTTTACACAACGTGCTTTTAGAAAAAAATTGAATAAGATTTGCGATGTGTATTGTGGATTTTTGCTTAAGAGACCAAATTAAACGACAGTAGCATACGAATGAACATAAAACAAGTTATTATAAAAAATTAAAGACCTGTTATGAGCATTTCTTTTGCTTTTCAAGACACTTTAATTCTTGTTAATGCCTTTGACGATTACATCTCGCTTTTGTCTTTCCTTTTGATTTTTTCGATTTCGAAGCACTTTAACGGATAATTTATCTCAAATTATTTATTTAACCCGAATTATTTACCTCGAATTAATTACTTCTATCTCATTAATTTTTATACATATTCATGCCGTATGTTTAACTTTAACCTTCTGTTATGTTTCATCTAAATAGTACATGAAGTTTCTTGTAGGAAAAATATCCCTGTCTAAGGATCGAACCTACACCACCTTTCTGGAAACCAAGGTGATTAAACGACTTTGATAAACCTCTCGGGCACAATTGTAGTTAACGAATAGATGACTAGAGGCTCACATGAGCCTGTATCGCTCAGCTGGTGACTGGTTTTCTTCATTGTCACAAAGAGACCATCAATTATTATCAATACTATACATAAGTTCACAAAATGTTACGAGTTTCTTAGAGGATATTCAAACATAAAAGTCAGAAGTTTTGCAGGAAACCTACCAAGGACTATTGTGACCAAGTTTGGTTTTGATTGGCTCAAGTTGTTTTAGAGAAGAAGACCTTTGAATGCATTTCTGATAGGATCACTATGTTAAACTATGTTTATCCCTGGCAGCCATCTTGAAAGAAGTTCGGATATAAAATTCACAAACTTTGAAGGAGACATCAAATGGATTATTGTTACTAAGTTTCGTTTCAATTTGCTCAGTAGTTTCAGAGAAGAAGATCTTTAAATCCATTTCAAATGGGGTTCTTATGTTAAACTATGTGCCTTGCTGGAGGCAATCTTGGATGAGGTACGCACATAAAAATCACAAACTTTGAAGATAATCACCAATGGACTATTGTGACCAAGTTTGGTTCCAATTGGCTCAGTAGTTTCAGAAAAGAAGATCTTTGAATGCATTTCACATAGGGTCCTTATATTAAACTATGTGCCTCGCTGGTGGCCATCTTGGATGAGGTACGCACATAAAAATCACAACTTTGAATGAAATCACTAATGGGCTATTGTGACCAAGTTTGGTTCCAATTGGCTGAGTAGTTTCTGAGGTAAAGATCTTTTAATGCATTTTCTATAGGGTCCTTGTGTTAAACTATGAGATAAGATCCTTCTGAACATATGTAGAAATTGTATTCTTTGATAAGCTTAACACTGTTGCAATTCAAACTTAACCTCTATCTCAAATAGTTTTTGAAATAAAACTGAAAGCGTAAAAAATCGTTACAATTTGAAGAAAAAGGGGCTATAACTTTAATATGGGTCGTCAGATTTTCTTGAAATTTGCAGGACATGTAGTTCTTATTATGCTGACTATTTTTGTACCACACACAAACTTAACCTTTATCTTCTATAGTTTTCAATATATAAGACAAAAGGTAAAAAAAAAAAAAAAAAAAAAAAAAAAAGGGCAATAACTCCAAGACGAGTTATCGGATTTTCTCTAGAATTGCAGGGTGGGTAGATCTCATCATGTTGATCATTTTTGCCCCCATGTCAAAATTATTTTTGATATCTGTAATGGTTTGGAGTTATTTGCAAAAAACAACAAGTTACCCCTGTGTGAGAACAGCCATGTTGTTTGTTCTACGGACATGAAAATCACAAACTTGAAAGTGCCCTGGTAATGATTCAGGCCAAGTTTGGTTAATATTGGCCTAGTAGTTTCAGAGGAGAAGATCTTTGAATAAAAGTTAACGGACGGACGACGGACGCCGAGTGATGGCAAAAGCTCACATGGCCTTTGGCCAGGTGAGCTGAAAATGTCATTTTAAAATAAAATTAAATCGGTATTTATATAAGAAAAGTAAACAAATATCTGACACAAGATCAGTACAAAAGAAACTTTTCATATGTACAACAAAACAAAATTGATATAAATGTAGCCTTAATAAACTGATGGATAAACATGAGTAGAAGAATAATTCTAAGACGCTTATATTCTTTCATTTTCTTATTTTGACGGTCTGTAAGTCAGTTTAAGTATGTTTCATAGTCATAAATTGTATTTAAGTGCTTCGTAAGAAAAGGGGTACTTAAAATGCCTTCGCGATGCGCTTTCAGGTATCTGCGCGACCACCCCTTTTCTAACGAAGCACTTTAATTCAAATATTAACTCTGAAATCTGAAAACATACAAACTATTAATTTAAGTACGTCGTATTGTTAGTTAAAAGGGTGGTTTACATATTTGGCTGAGAAATATTTGGAAATATACATTGATGAATTCTAGTTAAACGTCCGGTGAGCAACATTTCAGCTATTTCATGACTGGAGCACGTTAATCAATTAAAACATAAATGAAAAGTAAAAGACGAAAGGCTTATACATTGAAGGGACAACCGGGAGAATGGGTTTTGAATGCTACTGAAATTGGTAACTTAGCCTTGCATACCACCTCCATTGGCTTCTCCTTTTACATTGATTGATTGATTGATGTTTTACGCCAACTTCAGCAATATTTCAGCTATATTGTGGCGAGAACAGTTAAATATATTGAACAATTTTAATACATAAATATATAAAGTATAAATATAAATATAAAACCATTACAGCTTTTTACAAGTAAAACCGGTGTGTAAAATATAAAAACATAATACGAGAATTGAAAGTTTAATTGTTATAATTGTAAGTTTAATTGTTATAATATAAGAACTTTAAGATAAATCCATTTAAATCTTATGAAATAAACTGATTGCTTTTAAAAATTGAACGATTTTGTCGCCAGCGACATTTGTAAATAGGTCTTTAAGACAATCAGCAGAATAAAAATCACGCCTGATATCGGCAACATCTACACAGTCAATTAAAACATGTTGAATTGTATAAGGACAATTGCATGAAA
>MJUU01059034.1:4696-23670 GCA_002080025.1 Modiolus philippinarum | reverse complement strand
GGGCCAAACTATTTATTTTAATACTAAATAATGTGACAGAGAGGATGCTTCCTTGCGGAACACCCATCTCTTGTTCAAACGAGTCAGAAAATGTAGAGTTGACTCTAACATTGAATTCACGATCCTTGAGAAAATTCTCAATAAAATTTGGTAAACTTCCTCTCAACCCCATATCAAAAAGATCTTTTAAAATGCCATATTTCCATGTTGTGTCATATGCTTTTTCAATATCGAAAAAGATAGACACTGCATGTTCTTTCTTTAAAAATGTATTTCTGATAAATGTTTCGAATCGAACTAGATGGTCTTTTGTTGTACGACCTTGTCGAAACCCATTTTGGATATTCGACAGTAGTCCGTTCGATTCAAGAAACCAAACAAGACGGTCATTTATGATCCGTTCCATTGTTTTACAAACGCAACTAGTTAATGCTAGTGGTCTGTAATTCGACGGTTCTGAATGGTCTTTACCTGGCTTTGGAATAGGTACTATTGTAGCTTGTTTCCACATGGATGGCAATTCGCCGGATTTCCAAATATTATTAAACAGAGTCAAAATGATTTCAAGTGTTGTTTCTGGAAGATTTTTGAGAAGCTGGTAATGTACCTCGTCGGGTCCACAAGCTGTGTCGTGTGCCTTACCCAACGATTTTCTCAATTCATCCATAGAAAAATGACGGTTATAATCTTCCGAATTATTAGAAGTGAAGTTTAATTTTGCTTTTTCTTTTTGTGCTTTTATTTTCTGAAAAGTTGGACCTAAATTTTTTAACGATGAGTGTTTTTCAAAAGTTTCTCCAATTTTATTAGCTATATCTTTTTCAGATGTTAGAATATCTTGCCCTTGTTTAATGTGATGGACATTGGCTTTACTATTTTTCCCCTTAATTTTTTGTACCATATTCCATACTTTATTCATAGGAGTGTGGCAATTTGATTTTTAAACAAAGTAACGCCACAATGTACGCCTTCTTTGTTTCAATGTTCTTCGGGCTTTCGCACGAAATATACGAAAATTGCCGAGATTATCTGTTGTTGGATGTTTGTTTAACCGTCGTTCTGCCTTTTTACGACTTTTTAAGGCCTCTTCGCAGTCATCATCAAACCATGGTTTTCCAGGAAGTTTTGGATTGGTAGAGGTCTTAGGTATGGCTTTATCCGCGATTGAAAGTATTTTTTCAGTAAACAAGTTGACGGGGTTACTGGCGTTTTTAAAAAAATCTAGATGTAATTGTTCTCTGCATAGACTTTCGTATAAAGGCCAATCAGCTTTATCAAATTTAAACCGCTGTGGCTTTGTTGTCGCAGAAGAAGAAAGATGTTCAAGAATAATAGGAAAATGATCACTACCACATAAGCCGTCGTGTACTTTCCATGAGAAATCCAAAAGAAGTGATGGGTCAGTTAGAGTAAGATCTATAGCTGTATAAGCTCCGTTACCCGGATGTAAATAGGTGTTGGAACCATCATTGAGTATACATAAACCTTCCTCTGACATTAAGTCTTCAACCTTTTTTCCTTTATCATTTAAAGAAGAACTACCCCATAATGGATTGTGTCCATTAAAATCGCCCATTAAAATATAGGGGGCAGGTAATTGGTCAGTAAATGCCTTAAGCTGACCTAAAGTTGGGTTTAAATTTGGAGGAATGTATAGAGAGCATATTGTGATAGTTTTGTCTAAAGAAATTCTGACAGCAACAGCCTGAAGATCTGTTTTAAGATCAACAGCACTATGTACGACTTTATTGCGAATAAAAATGGTAGAGCCACCGGCAGCTCGCTCATCTTCATCCGCATATGTGCTGTATAGTAAATAGTCTTTTAAGTTAATATTATCACTTTTCTTTAAATGTGTTTCTTGAAGACAAAATGCCACAGGATTATATAATTGAACCAAGAGAGTTATTTCAATAAAGTTAACCTTAAGACCTCTACAATTCCATTGAATTATGTTATTCATTTTGGTGGTCTGATGGGGGATATATCATCCCTTTTAGAGTGTTGCCCTTTACCGTTTTCAGAAAGATGAGGAGATCTGCTGGATCTACCTTTTGAGGGGGATCTGGACTGGGAGTTCGCTCCTGATGGAGTGTTGTCTGCTCTAGACAGAGCAGCCTCAATTTCCATATCTTCCTCATCGTCTGAATCCGGAATAGTTGGCAAATTGCTGAAACGGTTATGTACTGTCACAATATCGCGCTTAGCTTTTTTAACCCTATTTGATTTCATTACTGGGTCGGGATTCTTCCAAGACTTGTTTTTCTTATTTTCAGAGGACTGTACAGTTTTGTGTTTTTCTGCTGATGTAGTTTGCTTCTCTTTAACAATTTGAGGACTAGATGATATACTTGCTAAACTTGAAGAAGGTGCATGGATATCGGCAGCCACTACCAGAGACGAAATAGACGATGTTGTTTGAGATGTTGCTGAAGATGAACTAGTTTTTTTCTTAGCAGATCCATGATCTGTAGTGAGGAATGGCTTATCAGAAGATAAAGGCCATGTATATTCTAATTGAGTAGAAGTGGTCGACAATTGTTTTACTATGTTAGAGTATAATGGCTGGTTAGTCATGACTTTGTTCGAGACAGAGAAAATTCTCCTTGCCTCCTGATAGCTACAATTTTCTCGGCTTTGATTTTTTGAATTTCCTTTTGTTCTTTATAGACAGGACAGTCTTTTGAGGAAGCCATGTGTTCTGCACTGCAATTAAAACATTTAGCAGTGTTCTTGCAGGATTGAACATCATGTCCTTCCTGTCCACATTTAACACAGTGCTGGTTTCCTCTACAAGAGTTACTGCCATGTCCAAATTTTTGACACTTAAAACAACGCACTGGCGATGGTATAAAAGGATCTACTTTAATCATGTATTGATTTTGGTGGAGTCGGCTTTGAAAATTTTAAAAGATAAGTTTTTAGATTGATGATTTTGTTGTTGTTGTCTTTTTTAGTGAAACGTTTTACATCAATGACTCCTTGTGGAGATAGTTCCTCACATATTTCAGTGACTGGTAGGTCAGAGAGGTTACCATCTCTGTCGCGAACAATGCCATGACTAAAGTTCAATTTTGAGTTGCAGATGCTGCAACTGGAATGTCTCCGACTTTGTATAATTTAAGAAGATTTTTGGATTGTTGTTGTCTGTCGACTTCTATTAAAATATTGCCATTCCTCAGTTTAGTTACATTTTTGACATCACCGGCGCAGCCTTTGATGGTTTTGTCCAAACCGAAAGGTGAAACTTTGCTTAAAGGTTTTGATTCTACTGTACTTTCTAAAACAATAAACCTGTACCAGTCCGAATTTCTAATTTTAAATAGTCTATTATCATTTTCATCATTTGAATATTCCAAATCTCTTTTGTTCCCCACCCCCCAATTGTGTACTGGTGTATCCATATTGTCACCTGAAGGTTCACTGCCCTGCTCCCCACCCGCCAACAAGGGCGATGCTTGTAAACGGTGGATATCCAACGCATAAAGACTGGAAACCAATCCAGGTCCACCAAGGTGTAAAATACTTGATCGGCCAAATCAATTTCCAGTAAGAAAGCGCAAACCGAAAACATTAGGGATACAGGACAGTATACTCGCATAGAGAATTCCTGTACGAAGACAAGCATCGTGATCGGGGTTACCCAGCGATACAACTCTTCGGAATAGCATCTACACGATTGACCTATGAGCCACCGCTTTTTTCAGATACTTTTGTTTGTTTCTCAGTTTTAGGCTAAATTCTCATTTTATTCATTCAAGCTGGACTAATGATATCCGAAGGGCTAGGCATGACCAGCCGATTGATCGAATCGGGCCCATCCGACCGCCCGTCTAGATGAAGTAAGGGCCAAAGTAGTGTGTTTCAACTACCAGGATCCCGTCCTCCACCGACACGGGTCGTCAACACACGGCAAACGTGTCGCCTACATTAGAAGACTCTTAACTTCAAGCTCGTAGGTGTGCGCTTCGGACCTATTCTACCCCGGAAACCGAACTGGGCCTCTGTTAGGAAGACATATACTCCAAGCTCAGAGGATGCTGCGGGCCTATTCTTCAGCCGGAACCGCGCACGGCGGGCTTCTCCCTTTACAGAAATAAAGGTGGGGTCTTAATATTGTATATATTATTATTCATTTCCCATCAGTTTGTCTAAAATAAACTACGCCCAAGCTATTCTAGATAGGTCATTCCACTATCCATCACCTAGAGACGCAGTAAACGGAGCCTGAAAAACCGATTCAGTTCCTTTACTGTCCTTTTGAAGTCCGATATTTGATGTCTATCTCTCTTCTATTTTTCTACACTTTGGGACTAATTAGATAGGCTACCATTTTAATAGGACACACTTGTTTGAGAGTACAAAAAAGGCCATATTTTTTTCCATGGCATTTTCTTTTGTCCTGTAATGGTTCCATTTCCATTCCATTGTTTAAAAAAATCAACATAATAATGTTAACAGAACATTCTTTATAATCAAAATAGTTCTCAACAAAGAGTTTCCATTTTCCCCCGACAAAGTCAGAAAACTTCTCCAAAACAAAAACAATAATCCACTCCAGATCGTCTATAGATTAACAGATTGATTGGAAAACAACGTCAGTAGAATACAGAAGGCAGAAGGCACAATATTACATTAATCAAAGTCAACAGACAAGGCAAAACCGAGAACAACAGAAGAGTAAGAACACAAACATCCACAAATAAAACACTTAAAACATAAGTACTTACAGAGCAACTATAAAAACAGAGTAACAACAGGTGCTCTGACAGAGCGTGTTGTCCATTGGGCAATATTTCTGACCAGAACAATTTAATAAAGTTAAAATTATAAATAAATACCAATGAACTTGACAACCAGGCAACTAGTTTTGATTGATTGCCACTGGAAAAATTGATAAATGGTTACGGAAAGAATATTTTGCCTTCTGGAGAAGTCGGTAAGTTACTGAAAGTAGCAAAAAATGTCGCAAAATTTGAAATATATTGATTTATAGAAAAAAATCAAAGAAATGGCAAACATTAAGTAGTTGTGCTACGAACCTAAAAGTCACTTACACGGTACAATTCATCATTTGCAATCTGTCGGGCCTTTATTTTTGTAATTAAATTATTGGCATTTACCCCATTTCCTTTCTTTTTCATATTCTCAATGGATCAAATTTCTAAATACAGAAGTTACTGTTAATTAACTTTCTACAGATGACCTTTCGACAACTTATGTCTTATCAGTGAAAATGATATCAAAACAATAACATATCCAGAAATCGAAAATGTATAAAAAAAACTGATAGGGAACAAATAACAACCAAGAAATCTGTTACCTGTGACAAAAATTTGGTTTATAGTAAAAAAAAATCAAAGATTGGCAAAACTGGAAGTAGTCACAGTATAAACTTAAGGTAGTAGACCTAGGTTAAGGGACATAACTCCTAAAAATCATTTGTATGTTTGTTTAAATCATTTTCATAAAAAGGTTCTAAGCTTCTTTTTAACACAGATGTTTTTAAGCCTTTTTCACATCAGTGCTTACAAAGCATTGATGAAACTGACTGCTTCAAACGTCTTACTGATTTAAAGAGTTATCTCCCTTAACCTAGGTCTACTACCTTAAAAATCGCGTATAAAATACATTTTCAATCTTTAGAATCTTTAGGAAAAAAATCAAATCATTAGCACTGATAAAAGCTAAGGATTCTTTGAAGAAATTTGATGTATAATCAAAATTCAAAACGCGTTGTATTGGCACACAGAAAGTAGTCGAGTCACAAAAATCTGAAAATCTCTTCAGGCAATACAACTTATAATTCCCGAGCTTCATACGAAATTTTAAATTGTTCCCTCTCATGCAAGCAAAGAGATCTTAGGATAAAAAAAACAGTGACTGACAGAAAGACGGACAAAACGAAAATAATAAGACATTCGCATCTCGATGCATGACCCTATACAAAGATTGTTATCATAAACCAGACTACAGTTACACTGCAAGGATGGCCTACATCTATTTCGATGCGCCCCGTGTTGTCTATCGATGTTGTTTTTGTCCTTATTTTTGTCTTTTGTCGGGCTACTTAATGACAAATATTTGTAGGCATACATTGCCCGATTTTACCTTTTTTTCTCTCATTGACCTCTCCCGACATGTGTTGCTTTAATGACATATTTTAGCCGCGATCGATGTTTTTTTATTCTCTTCTTGTAAATTTGGTGCTTTCAGCTGGATAACCCTGAGCATCGCCCAAGTTTGCACTCCATGGCGGGTGGGAACAAGGGAGTGACCTTGATATAATTTTTGTCAAGAATACCGCTTAAGTGCACGCTAGGGGCCTTCTTGATCTCGCTTGAGGGAGTGAATATTGTTCACCTCTAGTTGAAGACCTTCAGGCGACATCAAGATGTAGACAAGAATAAAAGCCCTGTCCTTGATAAACTGGATTTTTCTATGTATCGTGTGCGTTTTTGTCACATGTACATTCACTCCATATCCTTTCATTTTTCATTTTTCCTGTTTCTTACAATCATTTTTAAATATTTGTAATAAAAAAGCCTTTTTTTTCAATAAAATATGCAATTTACATGCCTTACTTGTAAAGACTTGCCTCCGAAAAATTCCCCTGGATAATATCATATGTTAATAATGATATTTACAAGAATGAAGAGAATAAAATATGTTGTGATCTGATATTTTTTCATATCTGGATAAAACTTATAAATAATAATAATTTACGGATTGGGAAGTAAAAGATGCAAACGTTTGAGAAAAAAAAATATTCCAGTTTTCATTATTTTTGTAATGCGAAATCATTGACATACAATCGACAATAAAGACAGGATACCTAAGGGATATAAAAATGCAGACAGAAATTAGACGTGTCCCGTATTAAATAAATCAAGGAATATCTACTATCTCAACAATTTTACAAAAAAATGTCGTACCAAACGTGCAGGAAAAACTAAGCTCCCTGCTTGAGCATGGGAACATGCAATGCTATATTTTGAGTAGTTTGAAAATGTGTTTATTGCATATCTTGGTTTGATAAATTTAGTCTCTTGTCGGTATTACAAACATTTTCTGAAAAAGAAATAATTTTGCCTTCTCAACTATCTGTAAGGCTAAAGATTAAACTACACATTTTATTTGTCAGCTTACGTTTTTTGTGTTTGACATCATGTTGGTTGTTGTTTTTTTTTCAGCAATATTCTACACTCTATTAATTCCTCTATTTTTATCCAAAGATTTTCCCCGCGCTTCTTTAAAATATTTCAAAATATGATTTTGGTATTTACCACACCGTGAAACTTGACTTTACTACCACAGTTGGTTTGATCAACACGGCGTGTGTCTTATTAGAAGTAGACGATGCTTACTCTACCGGTCCACCTGATCTAACCCATTGTTATTTATTGGGTCCGTGTTGTTCATATTTGTATGTGTGTGTTTGTCTTCTTTTTTCTTTTTCATTCCCGTACTAATGGTGTGTCTTTGTTTTTCTGTTTTCCGACAGTGCCATTGTCCTTGGATTATTCGCATTAAACTTACTGTTTGGTTCTCACTTACTTTACAAATAGTACATAAAATGCCATACCATTTTTCAATTTGTGAATGTTCTTTGTAGAGGCCAAAGTTCAAAAATTTTGTAAGTTGACTAATTTATGTTTGGATTTGTCGACAGTTTCCTTCCCAAGCAACACCCTGTACACAATAGTCTAAATATCAACCATTTTATTCAGCAAAGGACAGGGCTATGCAAAAAGGAGATACTCCTCAGGTTTTTGGCCCAGCACCGAAGTACTGGCTACTGGGTTGGTGAATACAATAGATTGGTACAGGCATTTCAAAAGAAACAGTAGGTCAAACCAGTTTTGTGGCAAGCAAAACCTCTCTTTTCATTGTGGCAGTGTCCGGTAGCAACTCAACAGCAATTGCTGTTTTACGGTCGTAGAGACTTAAAAGAAATGATCAACCCAGTACTAATTAAAAGCAGAATCTTGAATCGAAGTTGGGGCCGAAATTTCAATTACTTCCACAAGGGACTAACATATCTAGTAAAGAACTTTTTTAATGATCGTATGAGATGGAATTTTTTAAGCCTTGATTGATAAGGCGGTCACGGAGATAACTATGTCTAAGGAGAAAGTCTATAATTTTACCTAGCTCTCGCGTAACGAATCAACTATGAAACATACACTCCTTGAGCAAGAGAAGCTTGAATAAAACTGTTCATGTTAGGATAATATATACATGTAAATAAAGAATGGTCTTTATACTGTAGGGAGCGTCGCATTTCCTACGAAGCATTGCTATTATTGTTGGCGGTCAGGCCTTCCGTAGTAAGACCTGACTACCCCGCATACAGTGTATTCCCCTATCAAGCAACTAGAGACGCACCCGGCAGCTCTGTAGCAGGAGCTCCTGAAAACTGATTCAAGTGCCGGGTAAACCTAATTATCCAATTAAAAGAAGCATTTCATTAAAGAAACCATGTTATAAGCAGATACATCTTCGCATTTGTATTGTTCTAGTGACCATGTGGATAAGTATGAAAAAGAGAGGAAATGGGGGTAAATGTCAAGGAGACAACATCACATATCCAGGTTAAAACGACCAAAAACAAAACATCTAGGGGNAAAAAAAAAGTGAATAAATCAATGGAAGGTTCTTTTAGAATTATTTTTAGTTATGGTTATATAACTAGTTTCTCATTTGTAAAGACATGAATTTTTTGATTGCCATGACCTCTGTAAAACTGTTTCCAATTGGTAGCAAGATACGGATACCTGATTTTGCCATAAATTCTATTGGCGTTGAATTTTATGTAATCGAGATTGTTATCATACTCAACTCCAATGGTTAAAGACCCTCCTTGCCTTGTAACACACCATGCCCTCGCAATGGTAATTATATCGCCCCATGGATTAAGGGCATCGCCGTATCTACCTAGACCCGAATGTTCAACAGAGCTGAAAGTTACAACAGCATCAAATTTTTCCAATGTGCCATTTAGATATTTTGTTCGAAATTCTGTTGGGGTCATTGTACGGATATGCGGGTGTTTGGATATTATTTTGCCATATTCCAATGTAACAATTTCTCTTGCACCAGCTGCAAGAACACATGCCTCAACCCAAGGTGTCTGCGATCCTATTACTAAAACGCGCCCATTTCTTAGCCTGGGCGCATGCTCCAACCCATCACGCAAAGCATTGGTTTCTGATGAACCATAATTGCCTACCAGTTTTCCTGCTGAGGCGAGTGATTTCATCCTGTTTACTGCGTCCTCCGTCCAGATTGGGAGGCTTGCTTTCTTTCCTAAATATGGCTGGTTAAAATACAATTTGTAAACATTAAGTCGACCATCCATTGTGAAATCGTTTTTTAGTTCTTTCGGAATATCCAAAGGGGCACGTTGTAGTCCATGTGATTTATCAATGTATTCGTTTTTAAAAATAGCTCTGCAGTCAACTTTGGCTGTAACATGATCAAAGAAGGGCCCAAATGAACCGGGGCGTGATGTATTACACAGCTCCCCACAATCTCGACGAATTAATTCTATTGCACTAGTGTTTAGTATTTCAATCTTTGTTTGTAGTGGTGCATGTATGACTTCAATCTTAGTTGTTTGTAGTGATGCAGGTATGACATTTCCGTCAAATAAAAGTAATAAAACTGCTTTCTTTTTCAAAAATAGAATGGTGACAAAGATAAATAGAACAAACATCTTTTGACACTTTTTCCTTATCATTTTGAACCTGAAATAGAAAAAAGAAAATACAAATGTATTTAACTGCTACATGTTCATTTCTGAAAGGTACAACATATAGTGTCTGTGCAGGAATTCAATAAGCATTGAAGGGATATGGAGTAAAAGCTAATGAGACAAAATTCAAGCCTTTATACTTTAATTATGTTAATTACTTCACAATTGGCTCGGGGTGTCGCTAGGTCTGGCTTTAAAAATGCGATGGAACGTCAGAACAAAAATTAGGTCCCTGTTGGAGTAATTTTTTTTTGTCAACTTTAAGATTATATATGATTATGCATTTTGCCATTACTAGCAGCATCACAGAAAATAATTTTTTATTAATATTTTTCGCTTGATCGACTAACAATCATGTAAAAATGAATCATCTTACTTTAATTAGGCATGCATGTGTAAAGGTACACTTGTATTTAAGCAAATTAAAACCATTTTGACATTTCCCGCTTGATTGACTTTCATTAAAAGTTAGATTCAAATCGGTATCGTATTTACGTACATTTACGTGCAGTGTCTTTAAATGCAGTGTGGAGTTGGTAAAACATTTCCCCGTGTTAGAGATGTAAAGTCTTTATTTTTCTTAGATATGGTGGACTTGTACATGATCTCGGATTATATCTCGGATTTTGTTTGGTTTTATGTATTTTAAACATTTTAATTTCAGCTTCAGATATAAAGACGATGTACTTTCTCTTAATAACCCAAGATTTAAAGAATATTTAAATCGCATCTACCCCAGTGAAATTAAAGAGACAACCGATACATCCGATTCTGCTTCATACCTTGACTTTTGTTATACATTGACGAGCATGGACGTCTGAAATCTAGATTATATGACAAACGTGATAATTTTGACTTTCCAATTGTGAACTTTCCCTTTCTCTGCAGCAATATACCTACATCCCCAGCATATGGAGTATATATTTCACAATAAATTCGTTACTGTAGAGCGTGCAGTACATACAGTGACTTTGTGGAAAGAGCAAAAGCACTGTAACAAAAACTGCTGAGTCAGGGATATATTCAGCCGTTGTTACTCTCGTCCCTTCAGAAATTCTATGGCCGTCACCACGACATCATAGATAGATATGAAATGTCAGTGTCACAAATGAAAACTGACTTCTCGGATTTGACATAACAGGTTTTGGCTTTACACTGAATTGACCCACTGACAGTGTGACGGGTGCTGTATTATATCTCGGATTTTGTTTGGTTTTATGTATTTCAAACATTTCAATTTCAGCTTCAGATATATAGACGATGTACTTTCTCTTAATAACCCAAGATTTAAAGAATATTTACATCGCATCTACCCCAGTGAACTTGAAATTAAAGAGACAACCGATACATCCGATTCTGCTTCATACCTTGACCTTTTGTTGTACATTGACGAACATGGACGTCTGAAATCTAGATTATATGATGAACGTGATGATTTTGACTTTCCAATTGTGATTTTGACTTTCCAATTGTGAACTTTCCCTTTCTCTGCAGCAATATACCTACATCCCCAGCATATGGAGTATATATTTCACAATTTATTGGTTACTGTAGAGCGTGCAGTACATATAGTGACTTTGTGGAAAGAGCAAAAGCACTGTCACAAAAACTGCCGAGTCATGGATATGTTTAGCCGTTGACATCATGTTGGTTGTTTTTTTTTCAGCAAAATTCTACACTCTATTAATTCCTCTATTTTTATCCAAAGATTTTCCCCGCGCTTCTTTAAAATATTTCAAAAAATGATTTTGGTATTTACCACACCGTGAAACTTGACTTTACTACCACAGTTGGTTTGATCAACACGGCGTGTGTCTTATTAGAAGTAGACGATGCTTACTCTACCGGTCCACCTGATCTAACCCATTGTTATTTATTGGGTCCGTGTTGTTCATATTTGTATGTGTGTGTTTGTCTTCTTTTTTCTTTTTCATTCCCGTACTAATGGTGTGTCTTTGTTTTTCTGTTTTCCGACAGTGCCATTGTCCTTGGATTATTCGCATTAAACTTACTGTTTGGTTCTCACTTACTTTACAAATAGTACATAAAATGCCATACCATTTTTCGATTTGTGAATGTTCTTTGTAGAGGCCAAAGTTCAAAAATTTTGTAAGTTGACTAATTTATGTTTGGATTTGTCGACAGTTTCCTTCCCAAGCAACACCCTGTACACAATAGTGTAAATATCAACCATTTTATTCAGCAAAGGACAGGGCTATGCAAAAAGGAGATACTCCTTAGGTTTTTGGTCCAGCACCGAAGTACTGGCCACTGGGTTGGTGAATACAATAGATTGGTACAGGCATTTCAAAAGAAACAGTAGGTCAAACCAGTTTTGTGGCAAGCAAAACCTCCCTTTTCATTGTGGCAGTGTCCGGTAGCAACTCAACAGCAATTGCTGTTTTACGGTCGTAGAGACTAAAACGAAATGATCAACCCAGTACTAATTAAAAGCAGAATCTTGAATCTTGAACTTTCCTTTCTCTGCAGCAATATACCTACATCCCCAGCATATGGAGTATATATTTCACAATTAATTGGTTACTGTAGAGCGTGCAGTACATAAAGTGACTTTGTGGAAAGAGCAAAAGCACTGTCACAAAAACTGCCGAGTCATGGATATGTTTAGCCGTTGTTACTTTCGTTCCTACAGAAATTCTATGGCCGTCACCACGACATCATAGATAGATATGAAATGTCAGTGTCACAAATGAAAACTGACATTTTCAGCTAGATTCACGTCTTCGCGGATTTGACATAACCGGTTTTGACTCTACCCTGAATTGACCCACTGACAGTGTGACGGGTGCTGTTACAGAGCAGGGAGGCCTCTTGGTGACTTCAAGATGAAGAACAACAATAAAAGCGTTGTTCCTTTGCTTGTTTTTACCATGTATTTGTAGAGACTTTGTCTCATGTGCATTTACTCCATATCCTTTTATTCACCATGCTTACCCTTCAGGAGCACCTGATGTCACTCTTGTTTTTTGAGAGTTCACACTGTTATTGCTTTAGTTTTTTGTGTTGTATTTGTAATGTTCGTGTGTTTTGTGGGTATGTGGTGTCTTTGGTCTCCGTCGTCTGGTGTTCTTGCTTTTGCCTTGTCTCTGGACTTTGATTTGTGTAATCTTGTGCTTTGTTCCTTTGGTATTCTACTGCCGTTGTTTTTGAATCCTATGTTTGGGTTCTAGTGCTGCTGATGAGGAATAAATTTCCAAAATGGCCATAAAGTTACTGCAGTTGAAGTTTTCATATGTGTTGTGGTCTAATGTTCATTTACTCCATATCCTGTCATAAAATATCGAAAAAAGGCTTTTGCGATGTCATGTGAATCCAATTACCACATAAAGCGTTATATAACATCACCAATTTCTGACATAATTATAACAACAAGAGGCTCACCTGTGCCATAGTTGGCAATATACAGTAAAAGATCGATATTTTGGATGGGGTGCAGATCTTCTACAACTTTTTGAAGGGGATATCTAAGGACCGAAGGTCAAGGTAAAAGTGACCGAAAATAGATTGAAAATTTTATAAAAATTTGGTTTCCGGATGATAACTTGAAAAATTCACATCCAATTGAAACTTGGATATAGTGATTGGAAGTAGAAGAGGAGGAGCTCTATTGGATCTCTATTGGAGCTCTTTTGATTTTGGAGAAAGAAGGTCAAAGTTTAAGGTCACAAAGACTCAAAATAGCTTGAAAATTTCAGAAAAGTTGGTTTCCGGACGAAAACTCAAAACAGTTTTCATCCAATTTAAATGAAACTATGATATATTGTTGGATATTAGGAGGGAAAGAATCGTATAAAGTAGGTCAAAGGTCAAGGTCACAGTGACCAAAAATAAATAAAAAATTGTAAAAATATTTAGTTTTTGGACGAAAACTTAAAAAGTTTAGATTTAATTCAAATCAAACTTGGGCATATTTTGGAATATCATTAGGAGAACTGAAAAATGGATCAATAAGTTTTGAAATATTTGGTTCTCCACATTAACTTGGTAAAATAATATATGAAGTTGAAACTCGGCTTGTGCATCCTGGTGCCATTTAGATTTTCTCAATTTAATATTATACTGGTGTCTGCAATACTGAAACTACCTATTATATAACTAAAGAGATATGAGAAAAGGCACATTTTTCTATTTTTTATTATACCTGTGTCCGCAATACTGAAACTTCCTATAATTTAACCTTAAATATGTGAGAAAGGGCACATTTTCTCTATTACATATCATACAGGCGTCAGCAATACTGAAACTACCTATAATTCAACCTTAAATATATAAGGAAGAGCACATTTTCTCTATTTAATGTTATACCAGTGTCCACAATACTGAAACTTCTAATAATTTAAACCTTAATTATATAAGCAAGGGCACATTTTCTCCATTTTGTAATAAATCGTTGCCCCAGGGGGGAATCACTCGCTATATTATAGTGGTGGCGGGAAGATTGTGACAAACAATGGTAGTTTTTATTTATATGTATTTTGTTTGTTTGTTTATATACTACGATGGGCTATGTTATTTGGGATTTTTCTCTGAAGAGGTGTATAGATAGTTTTATACATAAGGGATATCGATTTCTTGAGGAGATGAAACATTAGGGAATCAGTACTGGTCGTATGGAAAAGTGACGAGTACAAAATCGGAGTCTGTCGACACACATTTTTGAAATTAATATAACTAATTCTTCATAAGATTGTTAGCATAATTCAATCATCATATAAAGTTTAAGGTCGAAATTGAATTAAATAATAACAACGAAAGATGGTTAATTTCCAATACAGTTGATGAAAAATCCAGCACCGCCCGGTTGACTTCCGGTTTGGTTTGTTTACATTTTATTTTCCCTGTTATTGGTCGAAATTTAACTTCGAAATCATCACGGAATTATCTATAACATCCAATCTCTTTGTTTGCTTATGCTTATGAAATTTGGTATTCATAACCTTTTGTTATACATTGACGAGCATGGACGTCTGAAATCTAGATTATATGACAAACGTAATGATTTTGACTTTCCAATTGGTACATTTGCTTCATTTATTATATAGTGATTGGTACATATGCTTCATTTATTATATAGTGATAAAGTATACTCAACAAGTGTAGTGAATCAGATATGGATTCTCAAAAACTCAAAAGACTTATTAGAATATCTATCTTCAACTCATGAACTCAACCACTGCAACAGTGTTAAAAAATTTATTTTTTTCTACTCTCATTTCAAATAACGTGTTGTTCATGTTACTAACAATTTAACGAAGTTGTGAATGGCCCTTTCCATGAAAAACAGTTGTATTTTACGGAAGAATTTGGATATCTTCCCCTAGTATGAGAAGTTCTATGCATTTTACACACGTTTTACTTGTAAAAGAAGGAATTTCTAACTCATGAAAGTTAAGTACCTGTTAGTTTTCTATTTAGACATTCATCGTCAACATCAGTCAGCATAAGCTGTCATTATTATATGTTTTGCAAGTCCATGTAATAGTTTCATCAAAGGATTTTGTCGTGCAAAAACACTGTCCTTAATTGGCTATATGGAGTTACAAATGGATGGGTAATATGTTCTTTATATCATCTCTTTCATTTGATTGCACTGAAGGGATATTAATTGTAGATATAACCACCCAGAACCAAACTAAACTTTTTTTAGTATTTTGATCAAGCTCAAATCCGCCCGACATCTAGAACCTTTGTTTATTGCAAGCATGATTTTTCTGAAATGTTTTTAGAATTGAATGAAGGGACATGTTTTCTGTTGCTTTTGCTCCTAATTTGTTTGTTTTTTTTTATTTTTGGTCCTTCGGATTTCGACTCTTGACAATTCTTTTTAGCAATTCTGTTATTACCCTCTTTGCCATTTTTCTTAAATTGTTTTGAATTTGTCTTCTGATGCAGATTTGCAAATCATTATCATATGCAATACAATCAGGTTTTATCTGGTCCATACTTTTATTCAATCGAAATCATGGTTGACTAGCCTTTTCGTGGTTTCAAATGACGGGTCATTTAATTTTGCAAGCGATATTCTTGAATTATAGAGAACCCCAAACATCTTTTCTAAATAACCTTATAAGATGTAGCTATCTAGTTTAAGAATATTAAAAACACTTACCCTTCTGGAGCACCTGATGTCACTCCCGGTTTTCATGGGTGTTCACACTGTGAGTGCCATAGTTCTTAATGTTATCATTTTATTTCCGTGCATTGTAGCTGTCTCACGTCCTTGTTTTGTCTTTGTTTTTATCTGTTACCGTTTTTGCCATGTCTTTTGATTTCGATTTTGTAGTCATCGCTTTCCTTGTTCCTTCGGTATTCTACTGCCGTTGTTTTATTGCATATACAAAAAACATAAAAAAGGATAAAAGAAATAAAGAAAAAAAAAGAAAGAAAAAAAAAACAAAAAGAACAAACAAAACAAAACGAAAAAAAGAAAGCAATATCACCCCAAAAAAACAAGAGAAATAACAGAACAAAAGAAACCAAGGGGGAAAAAACGCAAAACAACATAAAATTAAATAAAATAAACAATCACAAATACTTTTCAACGTCCGATGTAAAAAACGACCTTAGCTTCCTTACTGACATGTATCTGTTAGACTACGCTTAATATATACTTATTAAGACTGTTGGGGCTTTCCAGTTTTACGAACTATTAACAATACTAATCACACACACCTTTCTCAATACAAATCAAACACACCCTAACATTTAATCGTAAATATATCCCAAAAACACGCACGATTTGCCCTGAATACACTATTATATGTTGTGTATCAATAAATTGAAACATAAAGCAGCAAAACTAACAAGTGGTAGTTTAGAAACTAAGAATTCGTTAATCAATTGAATGAATTTGATCGCTTAATTTAATAATAGACTGATTGACGGAGTAACTACGAAATATTTACGGATCCATATTCTAATTTTAAACAATTTAAATGCATTTAAAACATAATTGGTTAGTGATTTGACACAATATTTTGATCCAACTTGCTAAATAGGGCATACAGTTTAACTTAAGCAATAACTGCATATTGTAATTGTTTATTTTGTGTTAAATTCGAGAAACAACACTGATTTTGGGGTTGATTTTATGGGTATTTTCTAATCTTCTATAAAAATAGAACACAAATTCGAAGAATGATCTATAACGTGAAAAATGTTATAGCAATTATCTCTTTTTCATGTAATAATGCCATTTGTAGATAAGTTTTCGTTTATTAGGTAACAAGCCCAACAAGATTAGTTGGGGTGTCGACATTCCGTTTAGGGACTTTTGCTTAATTCGCCGCTCTACTAGAATGCAGTCAGACGTCGGTAAACAGGTCGATTCCTGTGGTAAAAACCGTAGGGAACAGGTAGTGTTGACCCGATGTCGTATTGGACACACTAGAACAACACATAGATTTATTCTCAACAGTGATGATCGACCTGAATGTATTCCATGCAATTGTCCTTCTACAAGTGAACATGTTTTAATTGAATGTGTAGATGTTGCCGATATCATGCGTGATTTTTATTCTGCTGATTGTCTGAAAGACCTGTTTACAAACGTCGCTGGCAACAAAATCGTTCAATTTTTAAAAGAAATCAATTTATTTAGTAAGATTTAAATGGATCAATTTTAAACAAATTTCTAATTTCTAATATTGCTACTGTTAAACAAAAATTTCTGCTATTATGTTTTTTAAACATTTTACAAATTCGTTTTACTTGTATAAAAGTACATGGTTTTACATTGATATTTTATGTATTTATTAAAATTGTTCAATATACTCAACAGTAGTTCTCGCCACAATATAGCTGAAATATATCTGAAGTTGGCGTAAAACATCAATCAATCAATCCTATAATTTACCGGCACCATGACATCATTGACGGATATGACGTGTCTGTGTCCCAAATGAAAACGAACATTTTCAGCTAGATTTCACGTCTTCACGGATTTGACATACCCGGTTTTGACTCGACCCTGGATTGACTCACTGATAGTGTGACGGGTGCGACTAGTGGAGCAGGACATGCTTACCCTTCCGGAGCACTTGATGTCACTCCCGGTTTTCATGGTAGTTCACACTATGAGTGCATTAGTTCTATATATCGTCTTTTTTATTTCCGTGCCTTGTGGCTGTCTCACGATCTTGTTTTGTCTTTGTTTTTCACTGTTGCCGTTTTTGCCCTGTCTTAAGACTTCGATTTTTATAATAATCACTTCCTTTGTTCCTTCGGTATTCTACAGCCGTTGTTTTAAAAGTTTAGCCTTAAATATAAAAGAAAGGACACGTTTATATCATAACAATGGCTACGGTTTTTGTTAAGAAAAGCAATTCTTTGCAGATATTCGGATGAAAGTATCCGAATGTATGTGGTTCGGGTGTCTTAAACTTCGCATCAATCTTGCACATCTGGTGAAAATTAGAATTTACCATTAAAATGCTTTAGAAAGGATTTTAAATAGGTTATTGAAAATAAATTAATTAAATTAAGCAATATTTATGCTCTGAGTGGCCAATGTGTCACTTTTTGAAAAACTCTCTATTTAATAAGGGGAGATAATTTCATGGAAGTTATAAGGAAAAAATCATATTTTCATTATTTTTTCATAAAAATGATTGGTTACCCCTTTTTCTTATTTCATAGTTTACAAGTGCATTTTCCAAAAAAAATCTATCGTTTTATTCCTATAAAAAAAATTCCAAAAATTGTATTTTCTTCCTATTTAGGTTATATTAAAAAGGTCAAAATCTTTCTATTTTTTGGACGCTTCTCCCGGAAAAACCAATTCGGCGACCCATTATTTTTTTACTAAAATTTTGAAGTGCATTTCAATGAACCTTCAATCACATAGAAATAAAAAAAATCTATTGTTCTGTTTAAGTCCCCAAACTACCTTTTGAAAAGTTGTTATTTATCTAAATAAGTAATAACCTACGCGCAAATGAAATAAACAGAAATGAAAAACGATGAAAACGTAATAACATGTGTCAATCTATAGTGAGAAAATGTTTTAGTCGAACTCGCTAAGACAAGGACCAAATGCAAAAAGCTAATGATGAAAACAATCAACTCTCTTACATCTACTGGGTACCTAAAC
This sequence comes from Modiolus philippinarum, assembly GCA_002080025.1. Lineage (NCBI taxonomy): Eukaryota > Metazoa > Mollusca > Bivalvia > Mytilida > Modiolidae > Modiolus > Modiolus philippinarum. The sequence goes on along the minus strand of MJUU01059034.1, from coordinate 4,801 downwards.
TTCATAAGAATCCACACAAACAGAGACTCATTGCCGGGTCTTCCAGATGCACCACTAATCCTCTTTCACAGCTCCTCACTACTTTGTTGACCGCAGTCAGAGATG
>MJUU01059033.1:7527-46203 GCA_002080025.1 Modiolus philippinarum | reverse complement strand
GCAAGGTTAGATGATCCTACCATGTACAGTTACTGAGATATCAACTCGGACCTAAAATTAAATGAAAGCCAGTCAAGCGGAAAATATAGGTCAAAGAGACCTAATTTTCTTAGAGGCTGTGAGATAGCCCAAGATGCATCTGCACACAAAGTTTGATGACCCTACCCTTCATAGTTGCAAAGATATATGCCCAAATGCGGACGCGGACGTAGACGTAGACGTAGATGTAGACGCGGACGCGGACGCGGACGAGGACGCCGGGGGTACACCAATAGTCCCCCTCAACTTCGTTGAGGCGAACTAATAAGTAAACTTGTTCACCTCTAGTTGAAGACCTTCAGGCGACATCAAGATGTAGACAGGAATAAAAGCCCTGTCCTTGATAAACTGGAGTTTTCTATGTATCGTGTGCGTTTTTGTCACATGTACATTCACTCCATATCCTTTCATTTTTCCTATTTATCGCACCAATTTTTACTCACCTAGCCATACCAGGGCGAGCTTTTACCACTATGTTGCGTCCTTCGTAAGCTTTTTCTTAAAGAATTTCATCTAGAGAACCCGAGACACATGAAGTCGTCACGTATTTCAGTAAACATCGGTAGTATCAGTGAGAGGCCAGTATATGTGTGTCAAATCTTCGGGTCCCTGGATTTAAAAGCAAGTTGAATTGATTTGTGTAGAATGTCCCGTCGATATCCACTTTTAAAGAATGCAAAGTAACTGAGAACCAAACCGTCGGTTTAAGGTAGTTCGATCCAAATAAAAATTTCAGACAGATTTTTTTTCTTTTAAGATATTTTGTAGGTCTTGACCTATATATTCAAAAAATAAAATAAAAATGATATGTTACCGATAATCTTTTCCCGTTATCTGGTTTTGAAAATTAGGCCAAATTCAGTGTTTTTCATCAATATTTACAAAGAATATATAGGGAACTGTGATAACATGCTTAGTGTTTATCTTTCATATAAAATAGATATCAGACAGATTTTTAAATTTTTTTGATATTTCAGAGATATACACTTAAGCTATCTGTTACGCTGAAAAAATCTATATGTCACCGTTCGATTAAGAGAGATATTTTATATAGTTTACGAAATAGACAATATTTACGGGAAAAGGGAGCTAATTCGCGGGAAAGTGTATGTCAATCTATTATGACGTCACAGTGAATAGGCCAATACAGGAATATTCCGGTTTGAAAATCAAGTCAATTCCGCATCCGACTCGTGTTTCGCAAATGCGCCAAATCGAATGCGCCGTGTATTAGTGTCGACCTACCTTTAAACGAAAACTCCAAGGACAATGACAACTTCGGAAAAACAAAGAAACAAAGACATTACATGACCCCCTAGATGCTTTGTTTTGGATCGTTTTAACCTGGATATGGGATGTTGTCTCCTTGACATTAACCCCATTTCCTATCTTTTTCATATGAGCACGACACAGAAAAGAAAAATGAAGACACACACACCTATAAAAATGAACAACACGGAAGAAATAAAAAAAAAAACCATGGATGAGATCAGGGGCACCGGTAGAGTAAGTATCTCTTGCTTCTAATAAGACACTCGCCGTGTTGAACATGTCAACTCTGATAAATAAATAAATAAATAAATAAATATCTTTATTTAGAGAGAGTAACTTGTTTGGATTGAACCAATTTTCAATAAGGCTCTCTTATAACAAACAGAAATATATATATATATATACATATAGATATCAGCAAATATAAAGAAAACAGTATATATCAATATACAAGTAATATACACAATCATTAGCTTAATAGCAAAAATAATACAATCTATTAGAAATTTAAAAGTTTATAAACATTTTTGAATTCATGAACAGCTTTCGAGTTTTTGATAGCATTCGGTTGAGAGTTCCATACTTTTGGTCCACTAAAAGAGAAGCTTGTTTTATATATTTCCGTATTTGGTTTTGGGACAAAAAAATTGTCTGATGATGAAAATCTGGTATTATATGATTCATTGTCTTTTGCAGAAACAAGTAAATTTGATAAGTATTCTGGGGCTAATTCATTTTTAGATTTATACACCAATAATGCCTTATGGTAAAGTATTCTTTTTGGCAAAGTCAAATCCGGTAGTTATGGTGGCCCGATGCGGCCATTTCGAGTTTTTGAGTTTTCTACTTTCACTTTCCACAAAGCGAAAACGCGAAAACGCGAAATCGATAAGGCGAAAACGCGAAAACGCGAAAGCAAAAACGCGAAAACGCGAAATAGAGAAGGCGGAAACGTGAAAACGCGAAAGCCAAATCACGAAATCGCGAAATGAATTTCACTTCATGTTTTCGAGTTTTCGCTTTCGCGTTTTCGCCTTTGCGATTTCGCGTTTTCGCATCTTCGCGTTTTCGTGTTTTCGCGATTTCGCGTTTTCGTGACTTCGCCTTTTCGCGATTTCGCGATTTTGTGTTTTCGCGATTTCGCGTTTTCGCGTTTTCGTCTCGGAAGTAAAGATCTAACGCATGCGTAAATAAATAAATAAATAAATATCTTTTTGAAACATTTGAAACAATAATGAGGCCATCTCAAACTTCAATTGAAGAACAGTATGTGTAATGTTGTGACCAAATTCAATAGAATCATGAACTGTATTAATTTTTGAATCGAATTTATTCGGATGTAATTACTACTCAGACCAACTTTTGTATTTCGTATACGTTTTAAGACTTTCATATGTTAGATTCTCTCCATGCCGTATGTGTAATATAACTTAAAGATGAAATGATATGTTTAAATTGATGTGCATGGCTTAATCCGCGTCCAGGGTATTTAAAAAGAGGGATTCAAATGAAGAAATGAAAGAAAATTTTTGGGATACTTGTTAGTAAACATCAGGATATTCATTAAAAAGTACATGATTGTCAAAATGGGGGTTCCAACGCACGGAACACCCCCCTTTTGGATCCGCTAATGGTTTCTTAAATTAAACCTAAGGTCCTGTTAGGTTTCGAACTAGAAGAGACCGCATTAGTTCAAACCCCGTCAGTACCATTTAGTTTCTTTCCTTTATAATCCTAAAACGTTAAACTCAGTGAAAGTGCTATAGAGATAATAGACTAACATGAAAATACATACAAACATGAAAAGTAGTGATCGAGGAGATATGCTATAGATTAAAAATGCATGGGTGTTCCGCGGAACACATGTGTCGCCTGCACCTTACATGTATATATAAAGAAATCATGTTTTGTTATATAATGACAAAGTCAAATAATAATCAGGGAAAAATCAAAATTAAAGAAAATAAAAATGCACGGGCACATCTACAATGTATATTTAAGCATCTGCAAGTTTGGTTGGAAAGTACCAAGTGGTTCTGAGGAGTTGGGGATAATGGAGGCATACCCTTACGACTCCAATTAGCTGAATGACAAAGTTCAAACATAGCTAGAAATTGTAAAAAAAATCAAAATTAATCAAAAACTAAATACATTGTGCACATCTCCAATATATATTGAAGCATTCCTGCAAGTTTGGTTGGAAAGGGTCAAGCAGTCTAGGAGGAGTTGCGGATAATGGAGGTATACCATTTGATTCCAATAAGCTAAAATGGCAAAGTCCAAATATAGCTTCAAAATCTGGAAAAACATATTCCTGCAAGTTTCATTGGATAGTACCCAGTGGTTTTAGGAGGAGATGCGGATAATGGTAAAGATTTTTGAGCCAAACAGACGGATGGACGGACGGACGGACAGACGGACGGACGCAAGACAACGGATAGTCATCACTATGTGTTGATCCTGCACTAGGTGCAGGCGACACAAAAACTACATACACATCAACCATCTAAATCTGTTTATTACATATCAATACATGTACTAAACATGAGGTATATTGACGATATCCTTACTATTGACAATCCCCAGTTTTTAGATTATGTCGACATCATTTACCCGCAACAACTGAAACTTAATAAACCTAATAATGATTCTAAGAATTGCCCTTTTCTGGATCTAACTATCATCGTGGACTCTGGTAAAATAAAAACTAAAATTTACGATAAAAGGGATGATTTTGATTTCAGTATTACTAATTTCCCTTTTCTTGACGGCGACGTTCCTCTAGCCCCATCCTACGGAGTTTATATTTCTCAACTGGTACGATTCGCACGCGTTTGTTCTACTCTTGACGACTTCAATGAACGTAACCTTACTATTACTTCAAAACTTTTGCAGCAAGGTTACAGATTTCATAAATTGTTAAATACATTTAAAAAGTTTTATCGAAGATATGAACATCTTACTTCTAAATATAATGTCACTCGCAAACAGCTTATTTCTAAGGGCATTTCCCATCCTCGATTTTACGGATATGTTGTTAAAAAATGCCAGAAACTGATTAAAAATCCAGAAAAACTGGGACGTAACTTACATTCTTTACGCAATAGGGGATATCGACAGGATATTCTGCACGTGTCCGTTAAATTAGCTTTGGGATCCAGTGACCTGAGGATTTTACATACATACTGGCCTCTCACTGATACTGCCGATGTCTACTGAAATACATGACGATTCTTTACCAAACCCATTGGGAGTTTTGAATTTGATTTTCCTTCCGTAGTGCGACAGTGTTTTACCAGCAGACTAGGCTCCTTGAGCTAGCCGGCAGTTTAGCGGCGAGCACTCTTTGACCCATCTTTCAAAATTACGTTTTGTCCCCCCATTTTTCTTTTCTAGATTGTGGTCATGGAGTTAGTAGTCTACCTGTATGGGTTTTATTCGTATGTTTATTCTACGATAGGGAAACGGCACAGAGAAAGGGGAGGACCGGTTTAACCCTACCGCTGGCTTTTGCTAGTGCCGGTACCAAGTCCGGCTGTCCCGAGTTCCTATCGTTGTTTATGTTTGTCTTTTGTATTTTTATTGTGGTTTTTTTTTTCTTGTGCAGTTCCTATTTACTTTCTGGCATGTGGCTATGTTTTTCGGCCATTGTAGGTGTTTCCTGTTATCTTTTTTATTCCATGTACTAAACATGAGGTTGCTTGAAACTAATGAAACACTTATCCAAGTATATGATCGGTGTAGGGTCGGGGTTACTGTCTTAAAATGTTGTGGTTTGAGTATGAGTAAAGGTTTGCTTTTTGCCATTTTGCTGTATTAAAGATGGTATTTCATATGCCAGATATACTGAGACATGCTAAATGTGTTAAACTTCCATCTCTTAACGATCAATCCAAACCGGTTTTGTTACTTTTTGTTGACTTGTCTTTCTTTCATGGCTGGAATCCCTTTTGGAAACTCCCTTGGACCCCTCCCAACCCTTTCAGTCCATCGTTTTATTTCCAGCTAGGTGTCAACAACACCGGTTCGATTTTTTACTCGTACTCGCCCATATCGTTCTTTCATACATCACAAACCTTCACCTTTCCTCCTTTCTAAACACAATAAAAGATTTTCTGTTTATTTTTCTTTCGTAATTAGACATAAAACGTTAATTTCTTTCCTATTTATACTGTTCTATTACACCAACAAAACCGAGAACTCAAAAAATAAAAAAAAACAAGCACTATCTTTAAAAAAAAAGATAGTCAACGCAGTAAAATAGGTGTGTTTTCTTTGTTCTTCAAAACAACAAGGTGCAAAACATTGTATGAAGCGATGCAACAATCAGAACGTATGCATGAAATTTTGGTTGAATCTGACATTTTTGTGACGTATGGAATATAGGACATTTTGTTTTTTGATACGGACTTTGTCACGACCAGTATTAAGTGAGCCCGCTAGGGCGAGCTTGGTGCGTTACTGTAAGCGTACTTTCTTTCCGGCGTGCATAACTTCCGGGTATATAAACAACCTATTGTATTTCTACCTTGATGTTTATTCCGTCACGGTCAGTACTCCATTGTGATTGGTCAATTAGATGTTGTGAATATTCTAACCTAGTGCATTTTATTCAAAAGGAAGGAATACACTGCCGGAATGAATCCACTGTTACATTACGCCGTGATAAAGTCCGTATCAAAAACAAAATTTCCTATATTTCTTTTATTGGTAATCCACAAAATGATAAACAGAACTCTAAAATGAATTGAAATAAACTGAAATTTCTATTCAAGCAAAGTTAATCTATTGTTTATTGCAATAATTTTAATGCATTCTTCATTCAACGTCTTGCGCGCATGAACACGACAAATAGTACAAAACATGACGTCAGCTTAGCAACCCGCACGTGACGCCTTAATATTGACCTAATATAATTTCGTGATACTGTAATTATCAGTCTCTGTAGATCAAAGGAAATTCATACAAATTACCGATAAAATTAATTATATATTACTCCTTTAAAAACGTTTACAGTACAAAATACAAAAAATTTGTTACAATTCTGATATTTCCTATCATACCCTTACAATTAGAGACCCGACGTGTCTGTATGTGCGTATGACGACGGACGCCATTCTATTGTAGCGACTTTTGGAAAACTCAATTATCGCAATCTCTTTTCAAAAAATATTAATTTCGCAGGCATCTCTTTTCATAAATATTAATTTCGCAGGCATCTCTTTTCATAAATATTAATTTCACAGGCATCTCTTTTCATAAATATTAATTTCGCAGGCAGATATTTTTATATCTTGTTTTTTTAAAGGTTTTTTAACTCATCATATTTATTTAAAAATGCGCATTTGAGATCGGGAATATGACGACTGTCCCAATTCGTTCTGCGTTTTAGTATGTGTGCTCTTGCCTTTCTTATCTCTCTTTAAATATATGTTTCAGACCATTGATTGATAAACTTGGTTTTTGGTACATGCCGAGTATGCATTGTTTCAGTGGTAGGTTTTTAAGATTACACTTGAAGGTTTAAGTTAAATCGACAGACGCCTTTCCTTTGTTGTACCTTTGTCACTGAAATTTATAATGATAGTAGAAACCTGCAAATGACACTTAGATTCCTCAGAAACAGAAGAAATATCGTAGCCTAAATTGCCATTTACTAATTATTTTTTAGACATAACTGAAAACCAAAATATTTTGAATGTGGGTACCTCAAATAATCTAATAGCAATATGTATACATAATAAAATACAAAAAAGAAACATAATAAAGCAAAAAAGAAAGAAAAAAATCCTACCCAATGAAAAGACCCCGATTTGACCTGTTGGAAAATAAAGCGTATTTAGTTTGAAAGCGACAATATCTCAAAAATACACGAAATGCACTGAATATTGTATCTTTATTTACCAAAGTCTAATACAACTATAGGTATACCATTGTTTACAGAAATATTCATTTACATGTAAGTGTATTACAGATTCAAAAGAATTAGCAGAAGGCATTGTGCAGCTAATTATAACATATCAGATCGTAATTTCATAGCACGAAATATATATTTACCTAAATTACACAGTTCGTTCATATTATATGAAGACATCAATTTAGATTTTATCTGCACTGATGAGACATAAGTTGTCGAAATGCGCATATGCAGAATCAAAATTCACAGTAACTTCGGTATTTTGTTATTTGTATATATTTAAACATAGAAGGTTTTTTTTCCAATAATATGGTTTGATGAAGTATGACCTTAAACCCTGATATATTGGACATTTTAATACAAAATGCATCTCATCTTCGATGTCATTTTTGCACAGTCTGTTATTTCTAGATATAGCAGAAAAACGACCACATTCAATAGCTAACTTGTGACTATTAAGCCTCAGTTTAGTAATACATTTTTTATAAATGTCTGGTATTGGTTAAGACAAGTAAAACTGTAGGCAAAAATTCTTTACCATGTATTGATAAACGGAACATTTACTAGAAGTACTCAATACGCTATCAAATTCTTGTTTTTGACAATCATGTAACCGTTATTTAATTAAAAATAAACAATCACTACCAGTTTTATGATTTGTGAAAAATTCTTGGTTATACCAAATATCACCAAGTCCTATTTTACAAAGCTAATTTTTAATAAAAATAAAACCAATTTGTTTTATTGCTTGGACATTTAAGTAACTCGTCATACAAAAATGTATAACAATTTTTTAAGATACAATTTGTAGTACACAATAGCTTAAACCAGTACTTAAAAATTCTACACCTTCTAGTGTATATCAGTGGCATTCTACCAAGTTCATAATAACCCAGAACATTATTTGTTGAACTTTTAACTTTTAAAACATTTTTACAGTATCTTAAAGGTATTCTTTCCACAGCTGGAGCTTAATGCGCTCCCCATATTTCACAACCATAACACAAGACACTATTAATATAAGTATCAAAAAGTGACAATAAAGTTACAATATTTAAAAACAAATCTTTCGTAGTTCTTTGTAAAGCAAAAACAGCTTTTCTGCCTTGTTCCGAAAGGTTTGCTGCAACACATTATATTTACCGTTATAATATAACAGAACTCCAAGATAGCTAAACCTATTTACAATTTCTATTTCTTGGTTATTAAAATGCCATTTTTCATGTTCAGAAATATTACCACCTGTTCTGAATACTACAATTTTTGTTTTAGATATATTCACACTTAATGACCATTTAGAAGTGTATACATATACTGTATCTAATAACTTTTGAAGTCCAGAGATAGTATCAGAAAAGATAACCTTATCATCTGCATACATGAGCAATAATAGGTTCAACTCTTTTACTTCAAACGGAATAGATTCACTATTTATAAAAGCCATCGCACAATCGTTTACATATAGAGAAAACAGTATAGGTGATAAAACTTCGCCTTGTATTAGACCAATTTCATTTGTAAAATATTCACAGTTAAAGCCATCAACTGTTACACAAGTACTAACGTTAGAATACATTGATTTAATTACAGACAGTAATTTACCCTTAATACCAATATGTGATAATTTATACCATAACATATAACGTTGAACGGTGTCAAACGCTTGTGTATAGTCTACAAAACAACAATATAAACGTTTTTCAGCTGACAAAGATTTAAAAATTAAAGATGTGAGAGCAAATATGGCATCAACTGTTCCAAGACCCGGTCGAAAGCCGAACTGGGTGTCTGTAATAACATCAAATAATTCTGACCATTCAATCAAACGTTGATTAAGAACGGATGTAAAAAGCTTTCCGATATTGCTGACTAAACTAATTCCACGGTAATTATTTGGATCGTTCGTATTACCTTTCTTAAAAATTGGTATAAGAATAGCTTTAGCCAAATCTTTTGGAAAAAGTCCTGAACGCAGAATTCCATTAAAAACAGACAGGAGAATAGGCATAAACACTTCCCTATATTCGATAAAATATTAATTCAGAATACCATCAGGTCCATGGCTTTTGTCGCGTTTAAGATTTCGAATGGCCTTTATTATATCACTTTAACTGACTCTAAATGTTTTCGATTAAAAGTTGAATATTCATTTAGGGACACAATCCGCTTTATGAATTTTAATTTTATCTGAACATATTCACCTGATAAGCATCAATCTAAATATATGATTTATTTATAGCAATTTTGTCAGTCCTTGTGCTTTGTGTTTCGAATTTTCTACGAATTTTAAAAGCAGAATATTGCAATAGTCCACTGCTCTTTTAATAATCTATTTATAGTTACCTGACCAAAACCGTGAATACACAAGTTGTGTACTTTTTTGTGTATCACAATCGCGCCTTATATTAATCAATCACATACACTTTAATTGTTTTCCTAACAAATTTTACATAGTTTTACAGTATTCATATTATTAATCATGTCTATATAATAGGTCTGTACATAGAAGGAAAATGTGGAGAAATACAACATCTTTAGTCGCTTGACCCACATTACCTTACAATATGTAGGGAATTGATGAATGTAGTTTGATAACATGCTCTTTTATCGATAAATGAAAGTACACTTTATTTATTTTCTTGTTATTATTCCTCGTACATCGCACATTTACAAAAATATTTCCCGTACGTCGAAGAATAAATTCAACTTTTAATTCACCTTACATCGTACGACATCACCCCTTTTAAGAGCCGCTATTTGTTATACCTGAGGACATTTTTATCCAATCAGAATGAAGATGTTTGGTCATGGGACTCTCTTACCAAGGTTTCAGCATCATGAAGTTCAAAGGTTAAAAAGCGAGCATAGTACCGACTACGTCGGAAAAATGCGTTAAATATTTTTTACCTAATTGATTCGTTTTGGATTGACAGCTCGGTTCTAACGTACTCAAATTCGACACTTTTATAAATGCACCCCGGTGAAACTGTACACCGTGCAATCAGAGTAGCGACTAACTGTACGCAGAGTAGTGCAAAACAAACAAAAAATAGGCATACAGACGAAATAAAGTTGATTAATTTTTCATTTTATATGGACATTATGCTTTACTACGATTATTATGAGATTTGGAGGTGCCAATTAATATTTTGTGTCAGTTGTAGGTTGTTTTGATTGCTTATAGCTGTATAATTAGTAAAAGTTTTACTGTGAAATATATGCCAAAGAGTGTGTTTCGGTCCGATTTCCTGCATTTGAAGAAAAAATGAATTCCATCATCAACGGAAGAACTTGAAAAGCATGCATTCTATTTTTGATAGAAGCATGTATTTTTAGCAATTTAAAAGCTCGATTTTTAATATCTTGCAAGGTATAGCATTGTTTTCATACAACATAAGTAAGGGATTACTGGTAACATAATAGCAGTTAATTAGGGAAAAGCACAATCAAATACATGCATGTTTTCGAAAATTCCGTCATAAAAATTAACACATTTTGAATTTTGTACGACGCATTCTATATTTAGACAATATGGTTCAGAGATCCCCAGAAGAAGTCAAGGTGTGTTTTTTTATGTCTGTGAAAAAGAAAAACGAAAAAGTGAATACATCAAATAGAAAGCTTGGTTACAGCGTAATAGAGGTTTCCGGATAAGCAATTTACTTTAACCTAATTACGTACTTAAACGAAATGAATTTAAACATGTTTGGATTATATCCCTTTCACCATTTTTTTTTTAATGAAGGAAAAATAAACGCCTTTGGGAAGTCATACCGTGGGAATAAAAATTATTTTAAATGACCCATACTTTGCATTGGTTTAATTTTATTTGTTCATATTTTACCTCTTCGATTATTTGTCAATTCAATTTACTTGGAGTGCATAAAGTTGTCTTGCAAGGTTTTTAAAAAACGTTTTCATTATCGGAACAATTTAAAAGTCAGTATGTTTTGAATTTGTTTCAATTATGTTTTACCATATTTATTCTGTGTAATGAAATTATTGCTTGTTTTGATTTGCATCTTTTAAAATATAGTATTTTGCATTGAGGGTCATCTTAATGTAAACCTGTCAGCCAGTATATAATAAGAGACCACAAAAATGTAAATACTAGTTCCTGTTGTCTACAAAAAATTTGGATGACCAATTGTCTTTCAATATGCAAACAGCACCGCGGAAAATCATGGCAAAAGATAACAGTGTTTTACTTTCGCAGTGCTGAAATTGGTAATCTTAAAACTGTAGTGCAGGATTCGGGAACACAAGAGAAGCACTAGAGCTTTTATCGGCTATCTAAACTGTTACTCCTGGACAGCCCATTATTCCGTGCCTTTTATAAAACAAATACTAATACAAATTATAGTTCTGAATTAAAATTGATAATTGATTACATTGTACCATTGTTTATGTGATTCAGTGCCAGACTATGGCACTAAAGAAGTATGCCGAAATTTAGACTTTTAGTTGACCGATGTTTTCTATTCATCGTAGTAACAAATAGATTTAACCCTCATGCTTTTTCCTTTTTACGTCGCTATTGTATTGCTAGGTTGATTCCAGGAATCTGACCGTTTCATGCATGCTTCAAAATTGTTCCTTGTGAATTTAGCCGGTACCATGAAACTGAGGGTGCAGGGATGGCACCAAACGGAACAAAAATGATAGGTGCATTTGTTACAGTCATATACAGGACTCAATTTTCGGCGATTTAGAATTATCCGTTTGACCTATTCCCCTTGAAATTTGAGTGCATATTAATTAATTGAGTTATTGGTGTTTTTTCATTATTGCTGTCGTTGTTTATCACCGACTGTAAGTATTATTTTATCTATACCTCAAAGAGAATTGTTACAGATATGGGACAATTATCTGGTATATCAAATATATTTACATAAAAACCACAATTTTAATTTGTCTCTATGTTTCCAAAGTGTTTACTTGCAACGTACATGTGCAGGAAATTACATAAGCAGCAATCACTATAAAGTTATGATATCAGAAAAAATCCACATACATGAAGTTCAATATGGTGTATAAGATATGCCTGAGAGTTTAGGATGTAACCATGGAGATGACGTATCAGACGGCTGAACAAAGAGATGAACACGAAACGAGATATAATGATGCATGTGTGTCGATTTGTGCTACATGTATGTGTAATCGAAGCAGGAATTGAATCATTCAGTTCTTGGTCTTCATTGAAATAAAGGGGACAACAGGAAACACCTACAATGGCTGAAAATTATAATTACATGTCATGATCTGCAAGTGAACTACACAGGAAAAACACAAATTAGACAAAAGACAAATGTTAACAACAATAGGAACACGGGACAGCCGGACTTGCACCGACACTAGCAAAAGCCATCGGTAGGGTTAAACCGGTTTATGGGTACCCAAACCTCCCCTTTATCTGTCCCGTTTCCCTATAGTTTAGTAAACATACGAGTAAATCCCAATACAGGTAGACTACTAACTCCATGACCACAATCTTGCAAGGAGAGAATATAACAATACGTAATTTTGAAAGATGGGTCAAGGGGTGATCGCCACTAAACTGCCGGCTAGCTAAAGGATAAGAAAAAGAAGGGAAACGGGGAATGTGTCAAAGAGACAACGACCCTAAGGGGACCAATAACAACTCAAAGCCACCATAAGATCTTCAATGAACGGTGAGGAAACCCCAGGAGCCTAGTCTGCTGGTAAAACAAGTCCACTTTTATATAAAAAATTCCAATCGTCATTCTTTATCTTGGAAAAAAAAAATAATATAAATACAGTACTAATCATTCAGCAATAATGTATAGATATGTTTTCGAAAATAAAACCTTTTAGTATTGAAAAGTTCTGTTGATTAACGGTAAATTCCCGTGTAACACAAAACTTAAAGAGAATTCGAAAAATGCAATGGTAACACTGAAATGAAAATACTACTAAATGGCATCATCAGTTTTGCAATTAAAATTGCAAGTATAATCATGTTACTAAGATATTCTGAAAAAAGTTGTTTCAGGTGGAGTTCTGATCCCTTATTCCCAGAAAATGACCTACAATAATGGAATTTCAGGTCTTGTTTGTCACCGGAAAAGTTCTTCCATTATATAAAAAACATACACAGATGATACCAGTAAATATCAATATATAAATGTTGAGCTATATGTACACGATTGTTTAATCTATTTTGTAGGCCCTCCGAGTTGTTTTTCGTCAATTTCAAATCTTAGTAAAACCATTGTCATATATGACGAAGGAGGAATATCAGCATTAATATATTCAGTAGGTCAGAAATACAGTCTCATAACAGCTTTTGATATCTGAGGTTCGAGGTTGACTCATTTCTGTCTTCAATTACTCAATTGTTCAAATTTTTCGAAAGTACCGTATTCTTGAATTTCAAAGAAAATATTTTTTTTTGTCATGAACAGCATTAGAAAATTATATTTTATTTAAAAGGTTTTGCAGCTTGTGTATGTATGTGTTCATAAAAAGTCAATTTAATCATTTATGTAGGTGTAATAAAGACAAACTCTGATTCTTTTTAAACATATATACTATTTATTGCAATGCGTTAATAGCTATCAAAAGATACTTAAGTATTGTGAATAAAATTCCAATCATTTACCTGTTAAATATTGATTCCTTTAACCTACAATTTCAGAATTTGAATCATGAAAAAAAATCTCTTAAATTAAAAAAAACGAGATAACTCGAGCCTTACGTTTGTTAAGTTGGTTAAGTTTAAAGTACGTTAAGTAGACGCCTCTATTGAGATATAATAAACAATGCCATTGAATATAATATGGTATCTGCGTACTGCTTAGTCGCTACCAACTCTACGCTTAGTCCTACGGTTAATAGTGTAGTTTTCCTTTACAATTACCAATACACATATAAATATGATACAAATACCATATAATAATGAAGTTACTTTTCGTCTGCATATCTATTTTTGGTTTGTTTTGCACTACCCTGCGTACAGTTAGTCGCTACCCTGATTGCACGGTGTACAGTTTAAATAAATAAATAAATAAATATCTTCATTTAGAGAGAGTGACTTATTTGGTTATTTGGATTGCACCAATTTTCAGTAAGGCTCTCTTAAAAACAAACATAAGTTAACACATAAATATAAATTTATATACAAGAAAATATAAACACTACTATCAATCTATACAAATAATATACATAATCAATTAGTTAATCGAAAAATATCAAAAATTCAGCAATTTGTTAGCATTTTTGAATTCAAAAACAGTTTTCGAGTTTTTAATTGAATTAGGTTGAGAATTCCACACTTTAGGTCCACCAAAAGAGAAACTCGTTTTGTATAGTTCTGTATTTGGTTTTGGGACAATGAAATTGTCTGGAGATGAAAATCTTGTATTGTATGATTCATTGTCCTTTGCAGAAACAAGTAGATCTGATAAATATTTAAGAGCTAATTTATTTTTTGATTTATACACCAATAATGCCTTATGGTAAAGTATTTTTTTCGTTATTGGAATAATTCCACATTCCTCAAATATATTGCTAGACGGTTTTATAAAATCGTGTTCATGTAGAATAATTCTTGCAGCCCTTTTTTGTAATTTTAGTAAGCTGTCAATTAGATATTTACTACAATCACCCCCATTGAACAACAATAATCAAAATGGGGAAGAATATACGCATTATAAAAAAGAACTGTCGTCTTGTGGTTCAAGTATTTCTTGATTCTTCTGAGTAATGCTAAAGACGAATTGACCCTTTTCGTAATATAGCTTATATGTTCAGTCCATGAAAGACTTGCATCAATGAAAACACCAAGTACCTTTTCACACTGACTTTCACTAATTTGATTGCCATTGATAGATATATCAAAAGTTTCACTAGATACGGTATAAAGTTTCTGTTTTGAGCCTATACACATTGACTTTGTCTTGGACACGTTTACAACCATTCTATTTTCATTGCACCATTGCGAAATATCTTCAAGTACCGCATTTAGTGCTTGGCTTATGCAGAATTTGTTTTTCCCAATCGCCGATATAGTACTATTATCAGCAAAAAGATCAGTATTATGATTTGGGTTATATAAAGGAAGGTCATTGATATAAATAAAAAATAATACAGGGTCCAAAACTGACCCTTGTGGTACACCTAATTTTACTTGTTGGAAATCAGAAAATGTATTTGAAATGGAAACAGTCTGTCTTCTGTCGTACAAATAAGAAGAAAACCAGTGTAAAGAAGTGTAAGAAAATTTGTATTTCTGCAAGTTTAGAAGGAGCAATTCGTAATCAAGAAGATCAAAAGCCTTGGATAAATCTAGAAATACCGTTCCAATTAATTCACCATTATCAATTGCTTTTAGCCATCTGTCAATCATAAATGTTAATGCTATTTGACAAGAATGATTTGAACGAAAACCTGATTGCTATAGATAAAGTAGATCATATTTATTTAAGAAATTCATCAAATGATTTTTCACATGTCTTTCAAAGATTTTTGATGCCAAAGGCAAAATTGCAATAGGTCTATAATTAGAAACATCATTTCGAGACCCTCTGTTTTTAAAGACTGGAACGACTTTAGCCAGTTTGAAGAGAGAGGGGAAAATTGACTTTTTTATGCTCAAATTGAAAATATTACATAAAGGACTAGAAATAAAATGAGATGACATTTTTAGAAATTTTGCGCTTATATTGTCAAGACCAGTTGCTTTTGATATATCTAATGTTTTTAGCTGTTGAAGTACAAACTGGTTTGAAATCAACGGAATAGTGAAAAAGATATTTTCCGGAATACGTTCCGAAATATGATTATCAAGTTTTTCTGTACATTTGATATCAGTGTCGGTATTAAGATTAACATTATCACTAATATTGATAAAATGATTATTAAAGACATCTGCAATACATTTTGGATTTATAATATGTTTACCATTAGAGTCATTCAAAGTAATAGAGGTACTATGATTTTTACAACCACTTACATTATGCAAGTGTTTCCATAATTTATTACTTTTCCCCTTTGTATCTGCTACAATATTAGTATAATAATTTTGTTTGGACGATTCAACCAAGTATTTAACATTGTTTCTCCATAAACGATAATTTATCATATCTTTTCTCTTGTGATAAAAATCACGTTTTCTCATACTTTCTCTTATTGCATCAGTTATCCACTCATTTTGTTGCAAATATTTCACTCGCTTTTTAATGATAGGGGCATGATGATTTAAAACTTCAGTAAAAATATTTAGAAAAGCAAGAAGTGCTTCATCAGGATCATCAATATTCAGTATACTGTTAAATGAACACTTCGACAAATGTTCAATAAAATCATTTTCTTTAAAATGTTTCATAGATCTATAAGTTATATGATCATGAAATTGTTTTGTCTTTTTTTAGTCTCTTATATGAGATTCACAAATCGGATAGCGATCACTTATCGAATTTTTCGAAACTGAGATAAAATTTATATTTTCTAGCTGATGGCTGTACACATGGTCAACTAAAGTGGACGTAGTTTTTGTTACTCTCGTAGAATCGGAAACTAGTTGAGACAAATTAAATATATTTTTGAGATGTACCAATTTAAAAGGTAATTTTTTCTGACATTAAATCTATGTTAAAATCACCAAAAATAATCAATTCTTTGTCTTCCGAATCTACTTTCAACAACATGGTTTCAAACTTAGTAACCCATTCAGCATGACTATTAGGTGGCCTATATATAAAACCAATTAAAAGTGGTTTTTGATAATTATTGACTAATTCTATCCATATAGCTTCAATCTCCTTCATTTCTAAATCATTGCGTCGAATTATATTTCATTTTTTGAGGAATTATATACTAAAAGTCCTCCACCTGTTTTACCTATCCTGTCCTTCCTATGAGTAGCATAACCCTCTAAATTAATTTAAAGATTCTTAACAGAACCTGATAAAAAAAGTTTCGCATAAACCGATGTGTGTTTGATTTTTAATCTGAAATTAAATATTGAAGTTCAGAAAATTTTGGTAAAATATGGTTGATATTTAAATGACAAATATTTAGTGATATACCCTGGAAAATAAATGGGTTTACATCCTGAAAAGACTTAGATTTGTTTTTTAGAAGGAATATAGCAATACATATATATAATATAGAAATTGATATGATTTGGCATAAAAGCAGATCTTGGTTAAAAGTTTTACAATAGCTGTTGTTCCCATTTAATAGTGGTACTTCTGATGGAATGGACTTTTGAGTTCGGTCGATGTCCTGAATGGTACATATCTCCTCCCTGATATCCTCTCCGTTTGAAAGTTTTGTTCATAATGTTGATTTTGCGATACTCGCTCAGAAAGTTCAAACGTGTTATAGATAGAGGTGATAATGTTGTTGCTTAAAACTTTAGCACCTGAATTGTTAATATGTACATGGTTTTGGAATAAGGACTGGTTAGGCCGATTTCCATACAAGAAGTCCAAAGTGTTGTCAAGTATTTTGACCTGTTTTTCCTCCAGTGAAAATAACTGTCTATTCACTTCTGAAATAACCGGGAGTGTAAATGTAGGAATTAATTTACGGGGAAATGCATTAAAAGAAGTAAGGGAGAGATTAATCTGTCAGTGAAACATTGTGACATGATTTGTTCACACACAAACCCAGTTGACCTTATATTAAATTCAAAAGACGCGAATTAAGGAATGCACACCAATTTAAACTTATTCTTACTATAAAATATCATTTCAACTTCTAATTATATTACATATACGGTATGGAGAGAATCTAACTTATGAAAGTCTTAAGACGTATACAAATTACAGAAGTTGGTCTGAGTAGTACTTACATCCGAATAAATTAAAATAAAAAATTAATACAGTTCTTGAGTTTAATGAATTTGGTCAAAACATAACACATACGGTTTTTAAATTGAAGTTTGAGATGGCCAATTATTGTTTCAAATGACGCATGTGTAAGATCTTTACTTCCGAGACGAAAACGCGAAAACGTGAAAACGCAAAATAGCGAAAACACGAAAACGCAAAATCGCGAAAACACGAAAACGCGAAATGGAGAGAACGCGAAAACGCGGAATCACGAAAACGCGAAATCGCGAAAATGCGAAAACGCGAAAAAGCGAAATCACGAAGGCGAAAACGCGAAAGCGAAAACATGAAGTGAAATTCAATTCGCGTTTTCGTGATATGGCTTTCGCGTTTTCGCCTTCTCGATTTCGCGTTTTCGCGTTTTCGCCTTCTCGATTTCGCGTTTTCGCGTTTTCGCTCTGTGGAAAGTGAAAGTAGAAAACGCGAAATGGCCGCATCGGGCCACCATAGGTAGAGAAAAACATACTTTAGTGGCGTAGAGAAAAATATCTGGGAAACAGATATCCCATAGCGGTCCACAAGATCGTGATGTCAACCGTAAAGCTTTTGTAGTGATGACTTCAAGTTATGGGTAACATAATGTTGTATTTACGTGCCTTGTGTCTGTCTCACATCCTTGTTTTGTCTTTTTTTCTCTGTTGCCGTTTTTTGCCATATTTTTGGACATTGATTTGATAACCACTTCCCTTGTTCCTTCAATATTCTGCTGCCGTTGTTCCATAAAATCGAGGATGAGAAATGCCCTTTGTAATAAGCTGTTCGTGAGTCACGTTATATTTAGATATTAAATGTGCATATCTTCTGTAAAACTTCTTTAAATATTTAATAATCTATGAAATCTGTAATATTGTTGTAAAACTTTGGATGTGAGATAAGGTTACGCTTATTAAAATCGTCAAGGGTAAAACAAACGCGAGCGAATCGTACTAGCAACCTAAAGGATGGAGCTAATGGATCATCGCCGTCAAGATGATGGAACTTAGTCAAAGTAAAATCAAAATCATCCATTTTATAATACTTGGGATTGTCAATAATAAGGATGTAGTCAGTGTACCACTGTTATCATTGAAAATTGAAATAAATTTATCACTCTTTGGTTCAGTTTTATTTTTTAGTTTTTTCATGAAGTCCCGTTCGTAACAGAACAGAAAAAGGTCTGCAACGAGAAGTGTAAAATGAGTACCCATGGGGATTCCAATGACCTGACGATAAACAATGGTGCCAAAACAAACAAATATGTTGACTCGCAAGAGATTCAGTTACTTAATCATATCATTACATGTCCAGGAGTAATGGTTGTTGTAAGTAATATCGGAATCCTTGCTTTTTGTTACAGCAAATGAACTAAAGATCCCAAAATTTGAAAGACCAATTTGGATTTAATCAAATTATGCGGTTGTATAAAGTGTAGATAAATCATAACTGTCAATAGATGAAACTGGCCCTTTTTAGATTGTAATTTATCTAAAACTTCAATGCAACTTTTTAACGCCAAAAGTAATTTATACCATAGTTTTGATATGTTTTTTCATAATATTTTATTACTTACCCCTTTATACATATAAATGCAGTGGTTAAATGGAAGGACTTTGTGGTAGAACAAATACTCGAAGCTGAAATAAAACGATTTTTGTAAGGATTTTTGTGAAGCTAAGGAATCTAGTACATAAAATGTAAGGTGTTATCTTAAGGTTGAACATTTAGTGATTCTGGATCTTTGTAAATTCGGTTGTTGAGTGTTTGCTCGTCACGTTGTACGTTTAAAAGTGCTTGACCTGGCCAATACATTTTTGGACGTCGAAATAGTATTTCTTTTCAAATGATGGCAACGTTGTTTGAAGCTTGCAAGCACATGTTTTACACCAAGTTCTCTCAGTTTTGACTTATTCTGTTTACTGACAGCTTAGGAGGTGAATCATAATAATTATCTTTATAGAAATAAATTCTGTTGGTGACATTACTGGTGGTTTCATCTTTGAACATATTGAGAGCATGCTTGTATGAACTTTCTCGTTTGCACTATTTAAACATGTAAAAATACCTTTCGCCAATGTTAAATGAAGTTAAATGCTTTTATTATTTTTCTGCATATTAGGATATCTGATCAGTGTCAATGTATTCATATGACTGTGGAAGCGTGAAATGTGATAAGCCATTTCAAGGTGAACATGATATATGCACATACATTTCATTCGCAACAATCATCCGACATACTTGATGTCTTATTTTCATGCAACAAGTACATATGTATGTTCATGTATTTACAATCGAGTTTGTCTCTTGGCTAGTTTGGAGTTTTAATATATTATTCTGACCATAAATAATGCCCACATCTCCTTATCTTATTTGCCAAGTTTTCAGATAAAAAAAATTGATGAGTGCGCTGTTGCATGTATAAATAAAATTGTCTTTTGGTCCCTTTGTTTTGCAAAAGATTACAGTACATGTATTTGTAAGAGTATGCATTCGTGTGAAAATGAAATATAGCTCTAACAATATTCCAAAAAATCATTTAATCCGAAGAAACCCCAGCACTGTATATAGAAACCCTAGGACTTGATATTTACTTATAAATCAAAAGCTTGGAAATCCAAGGATATCCTTGGATCGTGATTAAAAGCTGGGACTTTAATTTAATTTTCGTTCTTGTTAGAAGTGTCTTGAATTAGCGATTAGAAAGTCCAAGCTTTCCGGGACAAGCTTGGACACGTTCTGGATCATTAAAATGTTTGAACTACATTTATAATTTTAAGCATCTTACTGAGAATTTCAAATTTAAAAAGTTGACGCAGCAAAGATAAAGTCATAATATGTTTTTCTGAATGGACTTTATGATGAAGGAGGTTAAATATGGGCAAAGTTGGTATAATATGTGACATTTATAAAATAGACAGATGGAAGCTTTGATATATTCTTGCACATGTCATGAATGTTTGTTTTTTTTCTTCTTTTTTTAAAGTTCGATTTTTTGGCATTCTGAAACATGCTCTTTTTCGAAAAATAATGCAAATTGTATTTGAACATTATATATTTTATTTCCTTTAAATTTTCTCATGGTTATAAGAATAACAACCATAAGTGCAGATTTGTTTACAAATTAAAACAAAATGATATATTCTTTACAGATGCCTGTGTAATCGTTTGTTTTTGTAATGTATCATACACACACATATTTAAGTATGGTACATTTGTTTGTCTTCTATATATTGTTACAGGTAAATTGATCTTTCAAGGATTTCCATGAAATCAATGTTCGGGGTGATTATAGGATTGCACCTTCTTTGGAAAGAGTTCTATATTATTTAAGAAAGTAAAAAAAAAAAAAAACAGAAATTTCCAATAAAGTTCCAGTAAATTTTTTTTGACATAAAATGCCTCAAAGTCCATGAAGATCCCAGAAAATTCCATATTCAAATAATCTCTAATAGTATCCCAATAAAAACCATGAAGAAGTCTTAGGATATCCTAGTATAAATATGGGATAATCCGAGAAATAGTTCAAGGAAATCTTAGGATATCCAAGAAAATCCTATACAGATTTCGCAAGAGTATTGAGCCCGATATTTTAATGTTTGATGACGATATTACATCCATGACCATGATGACTAAGACATATGGATGTTGCGTTGTTATTGGCATGGAGGCTTCAAAATGAAGAACAACAGATGTATTATACATTTGGTCAAATGTCCCATATAGTTGTAGGGTCTGGAGTTTGCCTTGACGAGGAAAACTATGTAGTGAGTAAGCTCGGAACAGGGAAGCCCTGATCCAAAAGAAGTAAACCGGCAAGATATTATAATAATAGGGAGAAAGTTTGGGAACAGGGAAGCCCTGATCAAAGAAAGTTGAAATAGTAATCCTTACAAAATTATCCATACTGAAAAACGGACAGGGAAGCCCTGCTCGAAGATAGGAACTCTTCAATACACCCCTAATGAACTACGAACAAGGAAGCCTTGCTGAGGTAAGGGTAAGAGTGGCTCAACATTAGAACAGGGAAGCCCTGCTCAAGGACACTAAACAAGATGCCCTAGTAGAAAATAAAATGCCAAATATACGCAACTCGAGAAATGCAAGTGTAAGTAAGGATAAATTAATGAAGGAAAGAAAACAGGAAACACTTGCAATGGCCGAACATTACAATCACATGTCACAATCAGCCAGGGAACCGCACAAGAAAACAATAAAATGACAAAAGACAAACATAGATAACGATAGGAACTCCGGGTAGCCGGACTTGGTACCGGCACTAGCAACAGCCAGCGGTAGGGTCAAACCGGTTTATGGGTACCCAAACCTCCCATTTCTCTATCCTATTTCAATATAGTATAATAAACATACAAATAAAACCCAATACAGGTAGACCACTAACTCTAAGACCACAATCTTGAAAAGGAAAGAAAAGACAAAACATAATTTAGAAAGATGGGTCGAAGAGCGCTCGCCGCTTATCTGGAGCCTAGTTTGCTGGTAAAACACTGTCGCACTACGGAATAATAATCAAATTCAAAACTTCCCGAAGGGTTTGGTAAATAATCATTATGGATGAAGGCTGGACATGTGAGGTATGTAAGGAAAGATTTACGCATGATAAGGCCGAGGTGCTTGAGTGTGAATATTGCGAAAAAACGCTTCCGTAAAACTTGAGTCAAGCTAAATAGCACATAATATAAACTGCTTAGTAAAATGGCGGACCTACATTGGTACTACCCCCATGCGAAGAAAAGGCCATGAGAAATATGAAAATTGAAAAAAAATAGAAGAGAGGTGCAATGAATACTTTAGTAAATCTGATATAAGACTAAATAAGCTTGAAACTAAAATTGACAAAAAGGCTGATTTAGTGCAAGTACAAGCAGAGATTGAAGATAGTAAATTGGATGAAGCATCTTGTTGTAAGGGTAGTTCAGAATCTAGTGAATTGGAGGAGTATAAGGAAAGTGTGGCTCGTCGAATTAATATTGTGATTTTCAAAGCAAAAGAATCTAATAAGACCGAGCCTTAATTCAGGAAACGAGACGACACTTTGCTAGTAAGTAAAGTCTGTAAAACAACCGGTTCAAGGCCTGAATCAGTGAAGAATGTAACAAGACTGGGTAAGGAAAATGAGAAGGACGACAGGACGAAGCCAATAAAGGTAGTGTAAATAACAAAATACCGTGAATTTCTTTTCTGCATATGCGCATTTATGTCTCTTCAGTGCAGATAAAATCTAAACGTTTGGAAGACCGTAAACTTAAAGATGTATAAAAACTGACAGAGATCAAATAACCAATATGGTCTAAATGTTAAGCCAAAATCAGCTAAGGACAGAGCTTTGCATGAGGGAGATACTTCTTGGATTTTAACAAAATTTACAAAAATTTAGATATTGCAAGGTTCCAAATATTTGAGGATGAAAAATCAAAAGGGATGCTAATGTCTAATCTTAAAAAGCTGGGTACAGCAGATGAAGAGCTTAAGCAACTAAGTGTGGCACATGATATGACCCAGAGAGAAAGGAAGATACATAAAGAGGCCTTGTCAGATGCTTAGACTATAAACGCGGCAATGGACAATGATACTCAGTCGAGGAAAAAGGGCCACCGTGGGACAGAAAGGTGGTAAAAGTCAAGAAAAGGGCTAAACAAGAAAAGGGAAAAAATAACTGTAAAGAGAGACACTGTTTTTAATGAGAAAAATGTAAACATGGTGAAGGATTTTAACGGCCTACAGTGTCATTATCCTAACGTGGACAATTTACCAAATAAATTGGGTGAGTTGAAATCAACAGTACAAGAAAGCCAGGAAAAAATTGATTTGATAATGGTCACAGAGGTAAACCCTAAAAACTGTAGATTTTCACCAGGAAAAGCAGAACTGCAATTAGAGGGGTTCGATTTTTTCATGAACTAACCTAAAACCAGTGGTAGAGGTACAGCAATCTACGTAAATATAGACCTGAATGCAGAGGAGGTGAAATTTGACGAATCAATATGGATAAGTATTAAGTTAAGTAGCAGAGATAAATGAATCGTCGGCTGTATATATAAAAGTCCAAATAATACACCAGAAAATCTTGATCAGTTGAATGAACTACCTATAGAGGTATCTATAAACAAGGAATACTCTCACCTATTGATTACAGGGGACTTTAATGACCCCAAAATAGACTGGAATACATGGACAAGCCAAGGCGACTAAGCTGGAGATAAATTCCTTAAAGTATTAGAGAAAGCTATTTAACTCAACATGTTAACAAAGTAACAAGAATTAGAGGTAATAATAAACCAAGTATGGACAAATGAGGATAGTATGATAAATGAGATAGCATATTGTAGCACCCTAGGTAATAGTGACCATTGTAGTCTTGCATTTGTGTACAGATGTTACTATGAACGAAGAAAAAATAAATCTTAGAGGTGGAACTATTTTAAGGGTGATTATGAGACTATGGTAAAGGAGCTAAATATTGACTGGGACTCGTTACTGAACGGAAAAGATACAAAACAACAGCTCGATTTAGTCATGGATATGTTAAACAATGCTAATGAAAAATATATCTCGAGGGTGAACCAAATAGTGGAGCAATTGAACTGAAATTCTGAGGATTTTAGTCAACCCACCTAACATCAGTCTACATTATACATCATTTGAAAGATAATTTTGTTCTATATCCATTTTACCGTTCGTCAAATTGGGAAGTGGTCACGACTTTTTTAAATGAAGGTCAAAGGTCATACTTCTGAAATTCTGGTAAGGTGATTTCAGTCAAATTTCAGTCAATAATTTCAACCTGAAGTTAAAAAGTTGATTCAAGTTCTTATACGTGTCTTCAATAATATATTTGTGAACCATTGATAACAATTTAGACATCTTTTTACATACAGAGATTCACAGGGTACGAATTTATGAACGAGGTCGAAAAACACGACTTGCCCTCTTTATAAGCAGTTTGTGAAATGACTGTGACCTTTTTGACTTTGAGATTAGCATAAATTCCAACGACATACTTTATAGATGTTTTTTAGTCAAATGGAACGGAGACTTAATTGGTCATTGATCTGACAACTTCATTCAAAATTGACCATAAAATTACCTTAAAAGCTCATAATTACGAACTGGCATACATAAAAATAATTTATTGTTATTTAGACGAAATAAATCATAGCGTTGCTAGCCTACAAATCACGACAAGGTCGGAGACATTATGGCAGGAAGCTTTTTAGTTGAAAAAATACACATACACACACAAATATATATATTGGGGATATTTAATACTTTTCATTTTTTTTCAAATTTTCACATTTTTCAAATATTTTTTGAAATTTTTCGTAAACACATAGAAATTAACAAACATTAATGAAACCCGTTTTTAAGAAAAATAATATATTTCATGTTTTTTTATTATAATTGTTTATTTTTTTTAAATTTATTTTCTATTGAAGAAAAAGTAAGATGAACAATTTCCAACGGATTGGACACATCAACCTACACTTCATACGAGTTTCCCATATCATTCCGATTAATCGTCATTGTCATTCATGTTGACATCATATTCTAATAAAGGGTTTTTACAAATTTTAGTACCATGACAAGGACAAAGTTCTGTGCAACTCGATGTCTGCTCATAACACGTGCATGATTTGCTATCGAAGTTTCTATCTTAACATGAGCAAATTAAATCTTGCAAAAAATCAGAAGTCAATTTTCCGGTGAACAATACTGGTTCAGAACCTTTAAATTGTAAATGCCACCTTAGATATACATGTTTTGGTAATATGGCTAGACATCCATCAAAACAAATTATACTCCTTGCAATTAGCAAGGTTAACTCAAAACTTGTATGAATCTGTGTGGTAAGAAGCAAAACTGGATGTCTAGCCACACTGCCAATCCACCTTTCAGCTAACCGTATATCTAAGGCTGGCGGAAAAGGAGCTAAAGGTCTTGAACCAGCATTGTTCGCCGGGAAAATGTATATTGATCTTCTGCAAGATATAATCTGCACATGTAAAGATAGAAACTTAGGTAGAAAATAACGACATTCAAATACCAGATGCTGAATTCAAGGATAGGGAGTAAATGCACATGAGACAAAGTCTCTACAAATACATGGCAAAAACAAGCAAAGGGAACAACGCTTTTATTGTTGTTCTTCATCTTGAAGTTATAATGAGGCCTTCAACAATGAGCTTCGCTCATACCTCATAGTAAGTTCAAGACGGCCCCTAGCACCGGTTTGAGCGGAATTCTTTGCTAATTGTCGACCAACGCTACATCGATATATTTTCTGGTCATTGGTGCGGGATTGTCAACAAACATTAATTAAACTGCTCTTAGAATCACTGTCATCCGTTGCCCGACAAAAGTACTTCTGTCTTAAGCTAGCGGACGATTACAACATATAGACAAACACAGGGCAGATGTATGGATAAAACAAGAATACAGAGAAAACAGACACACAAGACGCCCACAAATCACAACATTCAGAACTAATGCACTAATGTAGTGTAAATTCCTATGAAAACCGAGAGTGACATCAGGTGGTCCGAAAGGATAAGCATGTCCTTTACCCCTGGCGACATCGGTAAGACAATCATTGGGCATTTACTGTTTTTGAAGATATCTTTAGTGGGAGATTAGTACATTATCTTACCATTATACGAAACCAATGAAAAAGCTAAAGCATGTGATACTTTTCTAACCCTCAAACAGTACCAAGGTAAAAATTTGAAATGCTTTTGAAAAATACTATTCTTTAAACATAAGAAAGGACAAATCAGCGGCACAAACTTCTCTTATGGAGATTAAATTAAAATGAAACAGTATGATATACAATATAACACCAAAAACATAAGCTGTGAACTCGCATAAAACAAAGATTGTCTTCAGGAGCTTCGGAACGGTAAGCATGTCTTGCTCCGCCAGAGGCACCGTTACACTGTTAGTGAGTCAATCCAGAGTCACGTCTAATTCGTGAAGACGTGAAATCTATCTGAAAATGTCCGTTTTCATCTGGGACACCGAAACGCAATATCTTTCAGTGACGTCATAGTGAAGGTCATAGAAATTGTGGAGAAATGAAAGTAACAATGCTAACCAGATCCCTGACTCAGCAGCTTTTGGTACAATGTTATTGCTCTTTTAAAAAATTCACTATATAAATACAAAATACCAAAGTTGCAGAGGAAAAAAAAACAGTGAATTTCGCTATGCTGTACACGTGTTTCAAGGAATAGCCTCTCATCAGCAGCATTTGAACAGAAGAAATAGAAAGCCATATTCCAAAGCATAAATATGAAAACAACCCCCCCAACAAATAAATAAATAAATGATAAGAACATTTAAGAATTTCATAAACTTTTAAAAATATGTGTCCATAATGGTATCATTTATTTCTTATGTTCAAATGAAAACCAAATGTAAGAGATGAATATGAAAAAAAAACACAAATTTAAAAAAATTACAAAAAGTACTAAGGATCACCCCAAAATATATAAATAAACAAAATTTTTAGACTGAAAAATCTTGCCTGTGACCCTGTCTTGGTTGGTAGGCTTCCTGCGATATAGTTTAATCCACTTAACTAACGAAACACTACTTTAATGGACGCCAGTAAGACACTCAGAGATTTTAAGTGAATTTAAGGGTCAATTATGGGAGAAATTGTCGGATGTTTGAGCAATAAAGTCTTAGTTTCATTTAAATTAAAATATCTTTAAAGCATGTCGTTGATTTTATGTAAATTTCAAAGGTCAAAAGGTCAAGGTCATTTTACAAACTCTTTATGTAACGAGCAAGTCATGTTTTTTGGACCCCGCTCATAAATTCACACCCTGTGAATCGCTTTTTGTAAAAAGGTGGTCAAAATTGATATCAATGGTTTATAAATATGTTATTGTAGACATGTATAGCCATTAAAATTAATTTTTCAACTTCGCGTTAAAATTAATGGCTGAAAAGTGATTAAAATGAGTTTACCAGAATTTTCAAATTTTGACCTTTGACCTTCATTAAAAAAATCGTGACCACTTACAATTTTGACGAACGGTGAAAACGGATAGAGGACATTTGACCTTTCGAATTATATATAATATAGCCTGATGTTAGGTGGGTTGATTAAAATCCTAAACTAGACGCCTTTGTTAATTTCATTGCTCCACTATAAAAGCCAAATATAAGGCCAAAAACACCAATATCTACCATTAGATGATAAGACGATTAAAAAGATTAAGAAGAAACACAGATGTTGGCAGAGATACATGGAGACACGGGACGGGAAGAAATGTCAGGAATAAGTCAAAATAAGAAATCAAGTTAAAGGCCTGGTTAGGAAGGCGAAGGCAAATATGGAGAAAAAAAAGAAAAAAAAAATAACTCTACAAAATTTTGGCAATACGCCAACTCAAAAATTAAGATGAAAACCGAGATCTAAAATTCAAAGATGAGGAGGGGAGACGACGATAACAGCTACAGATAAGGAGAAAACAGAAGTACTGGCAAATTTCATCAGTAGCGTGTTTACGCAAGAGTACCAAGTTTAGATCCAATAAATATAGAGTTTGAATGTGAGGGGAAGGCATTCCAAGAAAAGGAAGTACAAAAATATTACAGGATTTAAATGTCAATAAATCCCCGTGACCAGAAGGCCTACATCCAAAATTATTAAGTTTAGCCCCAACTAAGCCCCTAACAATTATATACAACACATCAATGAGCGAAGGAATAGTACCAGCTATATGGAAGGAAGGTAATATAACAGCTTTATACAAAAAGGGAGATAAATCAGAACCAGGAAACTATAGACCAGTAAGTTACACAAGTGTGGTCTCAAAAATAATGGAAAAACTAGTTAGAGAAATTATTATCAACCATATGCTAAAGAATAAGCTCTTCAGTAACAAGCAATTTGGGTTTATCTCGGCCAGGTCAACAACATTACAGCTACTAAGAGTCATGGATGAATGGACGGAAATATTGGATGAGAGAGGCAAAATTGACGCAATATATATGGATTTTATGAAGTTTTTTTTTAATAAAGAAATTGCTAGAAAAAATGGGTAGATATAAAATAAACAAACCCGTCATAAATAGTAATAATAATAATAATATGTACATTTATATAGCGCTCTATCTAAAATACTCTAAAGCACTTTACAATATGACGAACAAAAAATAAACCATGAATCATTATAACATGTCCTAGATAAAATTTCAATAATAAGAAAAAGAATTACTTAAAAGACCTTAGCATAAAATGTTAAAAATTAAAAGAATAAACTGTATCAAAAACTGACAATGACATGAAAAACTATGACTATAAGACAGAGTAAAAAGTTATATAACAATATACAGGCATACTATACATGCTATAAGATAAACAAAAACATTACACGGACAAAAGACGACTTAAGCCATAAAAAAACCCAAGATCCAAAAGGTGCACAGTTAATGATGATATGCTCTACGGAAAAGACAAGTTTTCAAACCTCTTTTAAAAGAATCAAGCTTCTGACAGTTTCTAAGATCATATGGCAAATCGGGTAAACTTGGTAGAGATTCAACCGCATATTTATTTGCTGACGATACAAAGGTATATAGGGAAATCAAGGACAAGCAGGTGTTTGTAGGTGTTTGCCCTTTTCCTGTTTTTGTAAGCAAGATGAGGAGATACTCCGGAGAGACTTAGATGAATTACAAAACTGGTCAAACAAATGGTTACTTAATTTCCATCCAAATAAATGTAAAGTGCTATCTGTATCTAATAGACATGAAACTGAAGAGAAAAATTACCATTTATACAACAACAATGGCGATGATATTAAATTAGAACAATCAATAGGCGAAAAGGACACTGGGGTATTTTTTTTGTAATTCTTTATTTTTGCAATTGGTACTTTACATGATTATGTGCATAAACACAATAATGAAGACAAACATGACAAAATAAAACATATACGGATACAATTAACACACATAACATAAAGTAACATATATATTTCATAACAGAAGTGAGAAAGCATGAGAAACTGTAGTTTATATTATTAGCATAACAAAAACATTTGCACTCAGCCACTGAGAAGAACTTCAAGTGGTAACCACTTTTTACGTATAAAATCTCTTTGTGATTGTGTCAAGTATACTCCTGAAAATTTTTCTATATGCATATAGTATTTCAAAAACTCTATACCCCCACAATGTGAGGGATAGAGTTTTTGCATCTACACACATAAATATAGTATTTTAAGATAAGAAGAACATTTTGCACAGTGTTGCTCTGTTCTCCATTTGAAGCTATTCCAAAAATTATGTTTGAAACATTAACATCTATATTCAAAAAGCTACAAATGGACAACCAGAAATTCTTTGAATGATAACATTCCCAAAATAAATGAATTAATGTCTCTGGTGTTTCAAAACAAAAAGTACAAAGTTTTGTTTCCTTTAATTTACATTTGTACAAAAAGGTATTTGTTGGAAGTATTCTATGCAGTAGCTTAAACTGAAAATTTTGCAGAAGTGTATTACGGGTTATAGAAAAGGGTAATGAAAAAATTCCTTCCCAATTTTCAATATTTAAGCCAATTATATAATTCCATTTATCTTGAGAATTGGGATTTATCTTTTATTTTCTCAAGGTAGGTTTTATAAAAATATTTACTAGGTTTCTTAAGATGTTTTAATTTTTCAACAAAACTACTGATAACAATGTCAAATTTTTCTTTCCCTACCAGGCTCCTCTTCCAATCTACTGGAATTGCATTAAGAATGCCATAGAACTCAAAAAAAATCGTGGAAAGATTTTCCCTATGTTTATCTAAAAACTCTGTAAAATTTAAAAACGTTCCATTGTCTGAAATTAAATCATTTATAAAGAATATCCCATTTTTGCAATAGTTCGTATTAATACTCATATTCTCTTTTACTTTAATCTTCTTATTTAACCATAAAGGTTGTGATAGAACTTCATTTGTATTTTGTAACTGAATCTCTTTATCAGTTTCAACAATATTTGAAAAAATTAACAAAAATATCTTCCCAGAATCTGTTCAGTTTTGTAGATATCCACCTTATACCCCCTTTATCCAGAAATAAGACTTTATCGCCCCCATATTATTCTAAAGTGCCCAATAATAATGTTTTCCATTGCGAGTATCAATTAATTTACTGAGCCATGACATTTTCAATGATTAACAGAAGGATTGGATACCTTTAAACCACCATCTCCAAAGTCATTTATCATAACAGTTCTCCTAATCTTATCAGGTTTATTATCCCATATAAATTTGTAGAAAATCTCCTGTAATTCTTTAAAGATAGAGTCTCGAGGGTTTGGCAGAATTGTCAAACATTGAACCAAAAGTGGTGATGCTAATGTTTTTATGACTGTCCCTTTATCTTTTTATGATAAGTCTCTATATCCCCATACCTTCGACAAATTCCTAACTTTTGCAGTCTTGTCTATGAAATTACACAAAGTCTTGTCAGTGCCATATAAATTAACATTAATTACCAATAATTTAAATTTTCCTGAATTGTTCCAGAAGAGTTTTTTGTCAGGTAAAAGACAGTCATTAGAACCCAGTTTTGAACCAAACCATATTTCTTCTTTTTTTTCCCAAGTTTACTTTCAATCCAGCACATTCAGAGAAACGATCAAATATAAAAAAGCACTTTCAAGAGATTTTTGATCATCATCTAGTGTCAAAGACGAGTCATCTGCATACTGACTTAAGAGGTATTCGAAGTCATTTATTTTTATTCCACCAATATTTGGATCATTGTTGAGTGATGAACTAAGAAGCTCAAGAACGAGAATAAATAAATAAGAGATAATGGATATACTTGTCGAACCCCCCTCTCCAAAGAGAAGAAGGTGGACAAGTGACCATTATTGCCAACTGTACTTGTAATATCGCAGTACAAGCATTGGACCCATTTACATAATGTTAGCCCGAAACCGTAAAACTTTAAAGTTGTTTCAATAAAAGACCACTCAACCTATCAAAAGCTTTTTCAAAATCTATCAAAAGTAAAAGTCCAGGGATTTCATCCTCTTCTAATTTTTCAATTAAATCTATTACAATTCTGATACATTCACCTATGTATCGCCCTTTCAAAAATCTTTTTGGGTTTGGCTAATTATATTTTGAAGAACGGGTTTTAATCTATTTGCTATACATGATGATGCTAATTTTACATCAACACATAGAAGTGTTATTGGACGCCAGTTCTTCATGAATTTTTTTTATCCTTCCCCTCTATTGGTAAACATGTTATCATGCCTTGACGTTGGCTAATTGAAAATTTACCCTTGTCCAAACTTTCATTTAGCCTATTCAACAAAAAATACTTATATAATTCCAGAAAAATTTATAAAACTCTGATAGAAGCCATCTATTCCAGGAGATTTGAAATTTTTCATATTTTTTAAAGCTTGATGACACTCCTGCATTGTTATTTTCCCTTCACATGATGTTATCTCCTCATCTGAGGGTTTCACAATGTAAGGGTTGTCATTATCAAAAAACAAAGAATTATGTACATCTTCCAGTTTCGGACACGAACTTGTGTACAACTTTTTATAAAATTTCTTTTGTTCATCCAGAATAATTTTTGGATCAGTTATTTCTTTACCATTTTCATCAATCAATTTCGAAATAACTTTTTCAGTATAATGTTTTTACTCCAAATTACAAAAATACCTTCGGCATGCCATTTTGCTTTTGCCCTAGTAATAATTCTATTTATTTTTTCTTCTCTAATTATTTTAATTTTCTTTTCTATTCGGTCAATATCTTCCAATAATTCAGCCGTTTCATCCATACTACATATATTTTCAGCCATAGTTTCATTCAGTAAAGATAATTTTACAAATAGTTCCTTTTCTTGTGTATCCTTTTGTTTTTTAAGCCAGGAACTACAAAAATGTATATGATATAGTTGCCCCCCACTTATTTTCATTTTCCTTGTCTCCCACAATAGAGGGCTATCAACAGAATACTCTTTTTCAGTTTCATCAAAATTTTTATTGTGATCCACTTCATATTCTAAAATTACGTCTTTTATCACCTCTTTAATCTTATTAACAAAATCCACATAATGTAGTAAACTATTGTTAAATTTCCAAGTCCCTGGGCCTCTACTACAATTTATAAATTGAAGTTTTAAACTAACTGGTGAATGATCTGACCTATAACTAACTCCAATATTTGTCGATAATACAGATGACTCGATGTCTGATGAGACCAAAAAATAATCCAATCGGCTTTGTTTTCTATTTGGACCTCGCCAAGTAAAGCGTCTAATATTTTGGTACTTCTCTCTCCAAATATCGGTCAAATCCAGGGTTTCCTTCATCTCTAAAATTTTCAATTGTGACTTTGGATTATTTTTCATTGAATAATTGATAGTATCAATTTCATAATTTTGGACGACATTCCAGTCACCAACTAATATGAGAGAAGTGTTATCCAAAAGATTTATCTTATCCTCCATTTTTTGAAAAAAATCT
This sequence comes from Modiolus philippinarum, assembly GCA_002080025.1. Lineage (NCBI taxonomy): Eukaryota > Metazoa > Mollusca > Bivalvia > Mytilida > Modiolidae > Modiolus > Modiolus philippinarum. The sequence goes on along the minus strand of MJUU01059033.1, from coordinate 12,617 downwards.
GGTCTATCCTCATTTGGACCATATAAAGCCACTAATGTTAATCTGTGATCCTGCAAAGTAATATCTTAAATTATAAAATTTCCATGCATGTCTATAAATTCACGATTGATTTTAAACTCAAAAGAATTTTTTTGTATATCCCCACTCGTGATGCCATTTCTTCTCATTTTCAACAGAAGAATGTGTATCTACTAGCACAGTAATATCATATATATCTTTGCATTTTGAAAAAAAAACATCATTTCGCCATTGGGGTATTGGTGGACGAGAATATAACATTTACCAGATACATAAATAACTAAATCAATAACGCAAATAGTATAATGGGGTTAATCAGAAGAACTTATACACACTTGGATGAACAAAGCTTTAAATATCTTTTCCAAGGACTTGTTAGACCACACGTAGAGTATGCGGCAGCAGTCTGGACCCCGTATAGACTAGGAGATATTGAAAAAATAGAAAATGTACAAAGACGATTAATTAATTATATGAATAAGAAACAAAGGCTAGAAAAATTAAAAATGTCAACACTAAAATATAGAAGATTTAGAGGGGACATGGTTGAGGTATTTAAGATTTTAAATGAGATATATGACAATCAAGCAACATGTGGAATGTTAAGAGGCCATTCAAAGAAGATAATAAAAAAAATTATGAAAGTTAAATGTCAGGAAGTACTCCTTTACAAACAGGGTAGTTGATATGTGGAATAGCTTGCCAGAAGAAGTAGTAACTGCAAAAACAATCGAGGAATTCGAAATAGGCTTAGACAACCACTGGAAACATCAAGAAGCTTAGTACAGTAAGCATAAGATCAACCACCGGATGTCACGTAAAGTCGCGTACGAAAAGAACAGATGAATCATTAGAGGTGGACATAGTGGCAGATTAGCCAGCGTCCACAGTAGATCATATGGTATCCTAAAGTATTGTGTGTACAAATATTATTGATTATATCCTTTCATTTGACATTTGTTCATGTTTTTTTCTATACTTAATGAAAAAATATTATATTTTCATAAGAAATTTGTTTGCCGTCTCTGTACAAACAGACGAACTCTGTTACATATTTTTATTTCTTAAAAATTGTATTGGTTTCAATTTTCATTTTCGAAATGAAGCTTATCATTTCATTCTTCATACCTATAACAGCATTACTGATTGTCTCAGAAATCTTTCTTTTTTTCTAACAAGTTTTTGAATAACTTCTGAGTTGTAGCCTAATATCGACATCGTGTGCAGTTTCAAACCTTCATCTTCGAGTAACGTAAAAGTAGTGGCACGGAGGGATTCAAATTTTTTTCTTAGTCCAATTTCTGTTGACAGTATTTTCATCTTAAGGGGGTAGACCTGGGGAAGCCTACAATTTTCCACTCTTTTAATTTTCTTAATAGTTTGAGTATTAAAACTGCACATGTTCATGTCAACTTTCAGCAATATTCAACAATTTTTACCGTTTTATGTCTAATAGTCATCAAAGATACCCTGTTTCCTCATATTATTTGGTCCGTTCAGGACTTGATTGTGGTGTATAAAATTGGCTCTCATTAAATTTGTATTTGATTCAAAATTATTTCAAATGCAAAATTCTGTAGGTTAGACATGTGTGAAATTAAGCATGAATAAGGATAGTAAATTTAAATAGTCTGAACTGAAATACACGGGTGTTCTGAATAATATAGGCTGAAATTTTTACTCTATTTTCATCACTATTAAACACTTCTTGTAAAAAATTCTGTCGTTTAATTTTCACCAAAAACTGAGAACAGAAAGAAAACTAGTATATGTAAGATATATTAAAATCTTAGAATGTTCTACCGTCCCATTTTTTCTTAATTTAGAATGAAGTGGGTAAAAATCAATAAAAATGCTGAATCTGTATTGTAAATTACCTCCCTTGGAAGAAATCTGACTTTTACATATTTTCATTATCTTTGGACAGCATTGAAAAATGTAGTGAAAAATGCACTCATTATAAATAACTAAATGTTGGGTATTTGTTTTCATGACAAAATTAGTATTTATTTGCTGTGTGGAAAATTTTTTACAATTTTAAAATTTTGATAATACCTATTGTAATGTTTCTATTTATTAATAGTGAAAAGCAGAGTTATCTCCTCCTACCCCAGGTCTACCCCTTTATTCCAAGAGTGTTTTTCCCTACAGGAATATTTTCCATTTTTGTGAACTTTTTTCTTACGTTGCTAAAAATTATCAGATAACGGGTTGAATACTGACGAATAGCTTTCTAAGGATAATACATTTAGTGGGAACAGTTTATTTTGTGGAACTGCAAACAGTCTTCGACCAGGCTGTCTTCATCATAAATGCCATCACCTCTATGATTTTGTAGAAAGGTCAGGCAGTGTCTCATGTATATCGGTTTTCAACAATACCATTGAAACAATTTATTCTGCAACTCGCGTAGGTTTTCCCTGCCACGGTTGCAAAAATACAACATAAAATCAATAAACACCTTTTTTTTCCATAAATCTGTAGGATTTCTAAATCAAAAGAATCAGACAATTTCCTGAGATCCTCTACTTCAATGGGTGGTTTATGAATAGCGACTCGTTTGCCAAATTGAAGAATGTACATATTATGAAAGGCCATGGTGTAAATTAACATGTTACAATACTTTTCGCCAATGTTAACTGAAGTCAAATGCTTTTATTATTTTTCTGCATATTGGGATATCTGATCAGTGTCAGTATATTCATATTGTAACAGTATTGCTCCTCATGAACGAATATGTACGGTTCTGTTTGCGGGATCGTATCCGTCTTAGAATGTATTGCTCTCTTCTTGATAAAGCTTGGTATTGAACGCACGTGTTGCTTTTAACTCCTGAATATTACAGACTGTGTGTCTAAAAACGGACTGTGTGTCCTCTCCCTTAACTTCTGTGTGATATTGAGGGTTAGCGTCTCCTGTTCTGTAACAAGTGGCGTCGTCGTAAACTTTGGAAGTGGGAAAAAGGGTTTTCAGCTGTATGCAGACGTCTGCGGCGAAATCACTGCTGTGTGTATTAGATTAAGCCCCTATTCCATCTATGTATTGTCATTTATTGTTTGTTTCCATATTTTGCATTCCAAATGACTGTATAATATCGTGTGCACAACAAAATTCTAAACAATTTAAAAATCAATGGAAATGTGTTTTTTTACCCTTCATGGTGTGACAATAACATATTTTTCATTAATGATATTGTAGCAGAAGATAACATATTGAAACATATCAGGAATTGAAAATTAAATTTCATCTTCAGAATAATTTCATGCAGTTTAACAGTGTATTAACTGCTATCCCAAGTACTTGGCAGAAAATAATTTTAGAGGGAGGAAAAATTGACGATGTTAAATGTAAATTTATACAAAAAATTAAGGGGGAATCTAAATTATGTAAATATTTTTATTCATTATATATTGAGAATATCAAAGAAAATCCCATAAATATTCAGGGAAAATGGGAAAATGAATTACATTTAAAGGACGGACCAAGAATGTTGGGATTATTTGTTTCAAATTCCTTTTTCAGTAACAAGGAATGCAAAGCTACAGGCTCTCCAGTTTAAATTATTATACAGAATTAACAAATTCCTTTTTGTACAAGTGCAATCTGAAAGAGACTGAGCTGTGCTCCTTTTTTTGAAACAAAGGAAACACTAACTCATATCTTTTGGGAATGCAATGTAGTTAAAAACTTATGGATGTCTGTGGAGAATTTATTGAAAACTGTAGGGATAGATTTTTCTGCAAATGCGCAGACTGTCATTTTAGGATTTCAAGATGAAAATCCTCAAAATGCTATGTTAAACAATATTTGTCTTATATTAAAATATTATATTTATATGTGCAGATGCAAGGGTACGGATCTATCTTTTCGAGGGGGACTTGAATTTTTAAAATTTTTAGTTGTTATTGAAAAATTATCTACATACTTTATGACCCCTACACAGAGAGTTTTCGTAAAGAAAAAATGGGAATTTTTGGAAGCAGTACTCAATGGTTAATACGTCATTATTATCAATATTATATATATATACTTTATCTTTCTTTTTTAAAAAAGTTTATTAAATTAATATCAATTGTCGCTATTCCTTATGTAACTTTTTATTTGTTGTCTTGTATATGTGTTGTACATGTAATTATCTGTGTGTTGTCTTTGTATGGCCATTTATTGTTCTGAAAAATAAAACAATTACAAAAAAAAAACAAAAAACAAAAAAAAAACAAAAAACAAAAACAAAACCAACTAGTGTTCCTATGTTTGGATACAAACATAAAAGTCTCCGAAACCTCCCATGGACACAGGAGATGGCTTTTTATTTGAGTTCAGCACAATCTTGACAACCCATCTGTGAAATTTCATCCAATTTGGAGCATTTCTAATTTTTCCCACCTTTTCCCGTTACCATGGCAACAGCAGCCATTTTGATTTTTTTTGCCCAAAAATGTGTTCTTCTATTTGTATACATCCTTCCTGTGAAGTTTCGTTCAATTTGGAGACTTTCAATTTTCCCGCCTTTTTTTCCGTTTCCATGGCAACGGCGGCCATTTTGAATTTTTTTGGGCCCAAAAATGTCTTCTACTATTTGTATACATCCTTCCTGTGAAGTTTCATTCAATTTGGAGCACTTTCAATTTTCCCGCCTTTTTTCCGTTTCCATGGCAACGGCGGCCATTTTGAAATTTTTTGGCCCAAAAATGTGTTCTACTATTTGTATACATCCTTCCTGTGAAGTTTCGTTCAATTTGGAGCACTTTTAATTTTCCCGCCTTTTTTCCGTTTCCATGGCAACGGCGGCCATTTTGAAAATTTCAAGACCCAAGTGCACCCCGCGGCATGTGTTTCTATCATCCTGTGAAGTTTCATAAAGATCGGACCAATATTCTCCGAGAAAACTTCCGGACAAGTTCAGTGGCGGAGAAGAGGGAAGAATAAAAATAAATAATAACTAGTGTTCCTATGTTTGGATACAAACATAAAAGTCTCCCAAACCTCCCATGGACACAGGAGATGGCTTTTTATTTGAGTTCAGCACAATCTTGACAACCCATCTGTGAAATTTCATCCAATTTGGAGCA
>MJUU01059031.1:18308-65582 GCA_002080025.1 Modiolus philippinarum | reverse complement strand
AAAAAAATGAAATTAATCATTTAGGCTTGAGTCATCTGCTTGTAATGTATTTTTCTAAAAACCAAAAGTCTAAGTCTAAGTCTTTTAATATTAAATATTAATTTTTTGTTGATTCCAGTGGGATTCGAACCGTTACGATAGACCGTTATATTTGATTTTTTAGGCCCTGCATTAGCGTAAATATTCGCAAATCCGGGGAGATGAACAAGTTTCCACGTTGACTGAATTTATAGACATTTTATATATATATATATATATAAGAAAAATACACAATAAGAAATACACAAAAAAATATTCAATGATAACCAAAAGTACAATAAACATCAGTTTACGGAAATGTCACATTTTGGTCCTCCTACCGGTTTCACTGTTGTACAGATATTCATGGCGCTAAACTAACGACGTTGTCAAGCGTATCTAAGTGATATAACGTTACAAGCAAATTGAAAGTAAAAGTAAAAGTGGCGTTACTAAAAATATGATTCTATATTACGGAACGTTATTCTAATTTAAGATGAATAAAAGAATGAACTTACCGTAAAATACAGTTATAATTCAATTTCGGTCTATACTTTTCTATAAAATAAGTTTCCTTATTGATTTGTTCCGCTTCCGTAGTCCCATCTTGAAATTGATAGAACGGGAAAATGCTGCAATCTCGATTAGCACTAGTGTCTAAGTGTTCACTTAATGGAATTTATCTTGTATTTGGATTCCTTATTTGTTGCCTGTGAACTGTGAATCTAGTTCGAAGCGATTTTCCCTTTTGGTCAATGTAATTTTCGCCGCAACCTTTACACGTGAGTGACATTACCGTTAACTGATTATTGTACTTTTGTTTATCATTGAATAATGTTTTGTGCATTTCTTATTGTGTATTTTTCTTATATTCGGAACCAGTGTGGATTATCTTCATCTTTTTCTTATATGAATCACCACACTCTGAAAAGAAATGCCGAAACCAGACAAATCCGAGGAAATTATCTAGCAACTTAAAGACATTAATATTAATCTTAAAACTGTTATAATGAAGATCGATGAAATCCATATTTTTGTCCGGGAATTATACGAGGAAAAAGACAATTTAGAACCAAACCAAGTAAGTGACACATTAAAACAGATCTGTGATAGTTTTGAGAAAAATATCATAGCTAAAACAAAAGATGTGTTTGGGCAAGAACAATTTCGTCCAAACGATAAAATGCCACGAGAAGCATATTTGATAAAAGGAAGAATCGGACATTTATGGAATAAAAATCTAACAGAAAGAAAGTTTTCTTTCTGGAACATGATAAAGAATCAAAATAAAGCCGAAATATATGAAAGACGGCTGCCGTCAACACCAATCATTCTCCCAAGAAAATTACAGGTGAAAGAAATAAAAGATGAGCCTGAACAACAACGTAGATTAAGAGAAAAATGACATTAGATAAAATGAATATGGAAATAGAACTTTTGAAATTGAGAGCCCAGAGTAATGAAGAAAGGGTTAAAGCCATTGATGAAGAAATGCTTGAAGAAATAGCAAAAAAGTATGCAAACAAAACCCAAGAAAAGGTCAATAAACCTTGGACAAATGAATGCGAAACTGAAGAAATGTACTCTGCAGAGATGGGAGAAAAGTGAAAAATGGTTCAATAATTATGAAACAAACTTTAAAGTAGAATTCAACTCAAGGAACCCATTTTTAAAGAACCCAAACCAGAAAAGTTATGCCCAAGTCCTTAAAGATGTACAAAAACGAAAACAAAATTTTCAGGCAAAAAACATTAGCAGTCAAGATTATTTCCAAGGACCTCATTTCCTTATTGTCGAATGAAGAGAAATAAATTTAAATCCAATTTTAAACAATTTAAATGGAATAATATTATGGAACTTCAAAATGATCCGGAGATAATGATTAAGGAAGCAGATAATGGGAGTGCCGTAGTTGTAATGAATACGGAATACTACAAAAATAATATTTTATCAATGCTTGAAGACAGCGTATATTATGAAGAAGTAAAAAATTACAACAGTACCCGAATACTGCAAAAACTCATTGTCTTAGTTAACCTTTACCGTAGAGAAATGACGGATAAAGAAGTTGATTACATTTGTAATTTTAAATGTAAAAACAGTAACTTTTACGGATTGCCAAAAATCTACAAAAGTAAAATAATTAGTGATGCCTGTGAAAAATCGTCTTCCATATGTGTATCTATTAATTCACCCCAGGATCTTAAATTCAGACCAATTGTAGCAGGACCCACATGTGAAACTCATAGATTGAGTAATTTTTTAGACATTCTCTTAAAACCGCTACTTTGTCGCATAAATAGCTTTATCAGAGATGACTTAGATATGCTTAATCACTTTCCAAAATTTGTAAGCGAAGATACATTATTAGTTTCATTTGATGTTATAATCTTATATACGAACATTCCGCATGATTTTGGTATTGAAGCCATTCCATACTGGTTGGAGACTTACCCAGAATATATACTAGAAAGAATTGATCATAATATAATAATAAACGGATTGAAATTTATTTTAGAAAACAATTATTTCATGTTTAATTCTTTATCATATAGACAAAAATGCGGTACGGCAATGGGAACAAAGGTCGCCCCGACATACGCTAATCTAGTTATGGCCTATCTTGAGATAAAGTTATACGAAAAGTCTCAACATGAATTCGGAGATATATTCTACACTTTTCTCATACATAACTGGAAAAGATATTTAGATGACTGTTTTATTCTTTGGAAATATACATTTGAAAAGTTAAACGAGTTCAAGGGTATTCTTAATAGTATCAATAATTGTATACAATTTACAATGGAATACAGCAAGGAACAGCTGCCGTTTTTAGACATACAAAGCTGAAATTAAGACAGATGTATTTTTTAAACCAACTTATTCAAAACAATATCTCATGTTCCAGTCATGCCACCCAAAGCATACAAAAATGAATATACCGTATAACTTGGCAAGACGCTTGTGTATTATAATATCGGATGAACAAATCAAAGAAAGACGCCTGAAGGAAATTAAAGATATTTTACTTAAACGAAAATATCCCGAAGTATAAAAAAACATCAGCTATGAATATTCAGGAATTAAGCAAGTAAGAAATAAAAATGATGACAAAAATGGAATTGCCTATATATCTACACATAATCCGAGAAACACTGAAGTTTTTAGTACCATATATCAGAATTTGCCAATGTTAAGTCGGGATGAATGGATGAAAAAAAGTCTTTGAAGAATATGATATTATAAAAAGTAAGCGGCAACCCAAATCACTGTAGAAACTTTTGACGTCCGCAAAATTTGAAATAAATAAACAAGAAATTACATTGACAAAATGCCGACGCTCTAATTGTGGGATTTGTGTTAACATAATGGAAGGTTTTTTATTTACATTTAAATCCGGAAAAATATTTCAAATAAAGAATAGTTTCAGTTGTGCTTCCGGAAATTTACTCTACATCGTAACGTGTGAAGGTTGCGGCGAAAATTACATTGGCCAAACGGGAAAATCGAATCGAACTAGATTCACAGTTCACAGGCAACAAATAAGGAATCCAAATACAAGACAAATTCCATTAAGTGAACACTAAGACACTTGTGCTAATCGAGTTTTAGCATTTTCCCGTTCTATCAATTTCAAGATGGGACTACGGAAGCGGAACGAATCAATAAGGAAACTTATTTTATAGAAAAGTATAGACCGAAATTGAATTATAACTGTATTTTACGTTAAGTTCATTCCTTTATTCATCTATAATTAGAATAACGTTCCGTATTATAGAATCATATTTTTAGTAACGTCACTTTTACTTTTACTTTCAATTTGATTGTAACGTTATATCACTAAAAGACGCTTGACAACGTCGTTAGTTTAGCGCCATGAATATCTGTAGAACAGTGAAACCGGTAGGAGGACCAAAATGTGACATTTCCGTAAACTGATGTGTATTGTACTTTTGTTTATCATTGAATAATGTTTTGTGCATTTCTTATTGTGTATTTTTCTTATATTCGGAACCAGGGTGGATTATATTCATCTTTTTCTTTATATATATATATATCATTCTCTTTTAATGATCTGTTATCGTTCAAAGCATACTATAATTTTTGGTTTTCATGAAATGTGTAATTTTGTTCTATTAAAATTAAAATAAAGATTTGGCTACTGGATCATTTGCTACTACATAAAGAGAGAAGTGTCAAAGACCAGTAATCAAATGAATTTCCTTGATTTTTTTCTCAATATCCTCATTTTGACCAATTGGAAGAAATGTACTAAATTTTGAAATTATTTATACAAATATTCAAAAGATACTTAACAAGTGAACCTAAACATCTTTTGATCATTAAAATGCTTTTGTATCTGTATAATAGTGTATTAAATTAAAACGCTTTACTGACTTTTCAAAAGGTATTGCGCCTACGTATTGGGTACCCCTTAGTCAATCGGTGTAAAGGACAAAGTATGATTGTTTTTTTAGGTAAGATGCAATTTTACAGAACATGGAAGTCCTGGCAACTGTAGTGTTGGCCAAACACTTGGTAAGTTATATTATCCCAACACCAATCTCCAAGCTCTTGGCATTAAGTATTTTAGTGGGTAATTCAGGGAGGTAGACCTGGGGTATTGGGAGATAGCTCTGTTTTTCACATTTTCAAATTTTTGAAATTGTATCTTTTTCATGTAATAAATATTCATTTTGTCATGAAAACAAATTCCTACATACAGTAGAAATGACGAGTAAATTTACTTTACTCCTTTTGCAATTCTCTTAAAATAATGAAAACATTAAAGTCAGGTTTCTGGCAAGGTAAGTAATTTCAAGCAGACATTCAGCAATTTCATTGATTTTTACACACTTAATTGACAATTTAGAAAAAATGAAACGGTAGATTTTTCTAAAATTTAAATAAATCTTACATATAATAGATTTCTTTCTAATCTCAGCTTTTGGTGAAAATTAAACGACTCAGTTAATAGAGGAAAATTGTCAACATACACTGTTCAGAACAGCCATGTATTGCAGGTCGAACTATTAAAATTTACTATCATTATTCATGATTACTTTCACACATGTTTATTCTAAAGCAATTTGCTTTTGAAAAAAATTCATCAAATATAAATTTAATTACAGCTTATTTTATTCACCACAAGCAAATGTAAGGAACAGATCAATAAAATATCAATTTATTTATTACACTTAGGTTATTAGCTGTTTGTTTTGGTCACATGACACACAGCATGGACGGTAAAAACAGCAAGTTCAACAAATGGTTAGAAAATTGATTCAAGTGTTCGATGAACTTAATCTCGAAAAGTCTTGGTGATATCCTTTTTATTGTCAAATCCAAACTGTTTTTGAAGGGCTTTCAAGCTGTCATAGTGACTGTGGTCTATCATAACGTATACGATGAGGGTGGTGGGGTTGGGGGTGGGGGGCCTGTGTATTGGCACTGTTGTTTTCATGTCTTTAAATATTTTTGTCAACTTTTGCAAATGTTTCCATGGACATACAGCATATGTATATCGTCAAAAAGACACAGTTTTCTATGCAATTTAAAGTTTTTGTTAAAGGAATCCAAAGTGGTATAGGTTTACATATATGTGATTTCATACTTTTTCAGTAAATGTTGGCAAACAAGATGTAAATCTTTGAAAAACAGACACATGAGCAAAACTCAAGCTTAACAATTACATGAGACCTGTGCATAGTTTTTGTTAGAGGGGATTCTGGCATGCAATCTTCAACTTCTCCCAAACCAATGAATGGAATTTGATGAAACTTTCAGAGATGGTGAATGGAAGAATATTGATAAAATGCACATGAGACAAAGTCTCTAAACATACATGGTAAAAACAAGCAAAGGAACAACGCTTTTATTGTTGTTCTTCATCTTAATCTTAATCAAGTGAGCTCATCGTGCACCTGTTATTTTATATTTTGATCTGACCAATACTTAGGGTTTCCATAACCAAAATTGGACTCTGTCATATATTTATCTTTTGTTTTACTACATATGCAACGAAAGGAAACGGGGTAAATGTCAAGGAGACATCATTCCAAAACAAAGCATCTAGGGGACACTGTACGGTTTTCAACATAGTGAGGAACCTCATTTATAGCAAACCCTATAATGGCCCTAAAAATAAAAAAAGTGAATAAATAATAAGAAACAAACCACATCCAATAATCCAATTCCAACCTAAAGACTGGTCAGATCAAAATTTAAAATAGAATTTGTCTGTGACATCATGTGATAAAGATTTTATGAAACTTCCATTAATTAAATTTACCGATTTAGGAGTAGTTGCAGATAGCATACGAGTACCCCTTCAAAATGACATCGTGTAGCTCATTCCATGTGTGGCTATGGAAGACTCCAAAAACTAAAACCTATTATATCAAAACGTAATTAAGGAGGTTGCTATGACATCATGTTCAAAAGATTCTCTGAAGGTTTCATCAAATAACATTCCTTGGATTAGACGCAGTTGGAGATTGCATACCAATACCCACTCCCCAATGACAAAAGTCCATGCATAGCTATAAGAAACCCCCAAAATTGATCATACGACAATCTATGATAGGGGGTTTACTAAAGTTATCTAGATTCCCTTAAAGTTGCATTAAAATATATTTATTGGTGTAGAAGGAGTTGAAAAAACAAAAGATTTGACTATAGGACGGACGGGAAAAACACTGTTTTTGTTTCTCTCGCAAAAGTCGGGGTATAATGAGAGAGAATAAAAAATAATAACAAAAAAAATCTTGTCCTCTACTTCGAATGACTAAAATAGCCTTAAGTAGGATGTGGTTATTTTCAATCCTCCTTTACACTTTTTCAGATGAAAAAAACGCGGAACCAAGAACTAGAGAAAGCAATAACGCGAAAGCAAAAAAAAAAGAAAAGAAAAATAATTAAATTAATAAAAAAATAAACAAAAAAACCACAGACAAAAAAAAAGAATAACAAAAATAAATAACAAAAAACGAACAAAAAAAAAACAAAAAACAAAAAACAAAATCAAACACAAAGAGAAAAAAAAATAGATATGCACGAAATAAACCAAAACAAAACTAAGCAACACAGTAAAAAAAAAGAAAAACAGATTCAACAAGATAAACCCAATAAATAAGAGACATACGTTATCGGAATGGCCATCCGTAGAATTCAAACTTACTGTTATAACTGCATTTATTTGTTTGATTTCATAAAGTTCAACTTTTGAAAGAAAGATATATAAAGTGAATGTCATATGGAAACTATATAACTGAGAAGCAGCATGTTAAATACGATTATCCTTATATGAATTAATTATCAAATTGTTGAATATGGAGGTAAAACAAAGGAACATACATATATAGTTACATGAGTATCAATATAGAATAAATATCAAAATTAAAAGTTATTCAATAGGTCGGTTACAATCTTCCAGAATATTTGTCCTTTGATAATGAGAATGACCAAGTGTTTTAATGCAACCGGCCGTTGGACTCGTACAAAACTCTTTGTCATTCATATTACTTCAAGACAAATATTCTGGTCTATTGCACCATACCCATTAAATAAATGTACATGTGGGTAATAACAAAATTACTGAACAGAGTCACAGTAAACACAAAAGAAAGAAAAGCAAAACAAACCACAATGTTAACGGAACAAACAACTAATGATAAGGCGTAACCTAATAAAAACCTACACCAAATTACTTGTCGATTACTTGTCGGCTACCTTTATCATCCCCTATTGATCTTTTACTTATTAATTTTTTATTTTTATATCTTAATATTAACGACAGTACGATCTCCAGATCTAAATTCTATAGTCTGGAAAACGTAATACGACCCCGAGTTCTGTTTCTTATGGATTAAGTAAAATAATGCATTTTTTATCAATAGAATGAATATTAAAAACGATAAATATCTAGTTGTCTAATTATTAGAAAAAAATATTTTGAATTTTGAAAGATAAAGTAATATCAAATAAAGTGCATATTCAAAATGGCGGAAGAGAAGTGAATCACATAAGTCATATTGTTAAACAATGCAAAAATATGTATAGCGGCGGAATAAGTGTACATCAACATTGTCAAAATGCTTTTGGTTGAATTCGTGTAAGGAAAGTTTATAAAGAGATATTTAGGAAAGTAATTGCTAAGGTATTTTTATTTATTAAGATTTAGAAACTCTTTTTTGGTTGTAAACATATAATTCTAAAACGACTGAAATTTATACAAGTATTTATCAAACTGAAAGGCCTTGAATATCTTAATCGGGATAAAATGTAAAGGAATGGAATATGATTCTATTTGTAGCATCGTGTGTTTTAAAAAGAAAAACTGAAATTGTACATGTTGATGACTGTACATCTGATGAGGAAATAGAAATAAAATATTGTTCTGGTAGTTGTGGAGATAGTTTTCACATGCCTACGCCAGCATCCGGTACCAAAGAAGGATTGTTGAGCCTTGATTGTAAATGCTGTATAGGAATCAAAGAGACAGGCGTTAAAGTATTTAATATGACCTGTGGAGATAATAATATAAGACGAAAATCCAGTATTGCTGTTCTGTCTCGTTGTGTATGCAGCAAATGCACGGAAACAGGCAAGTAACTTATTGTAATGTTTTCAAATGTTGTTCTATTTATCGCTAAACCTCTCAGTGATCTAAGAGTTTTACACGCCTACATGGCCTCTCGCTTATACTGCCGATGTCTACCAAAATGCACGATGTTTCTCTTCAAAACCTTTTCTGTAAGTTTTGAATTTGATTTTCTTCCTTTTTTTTACCAGCAGACATGACTCCTAACAATGAAATATCAAGTTGGATTAAATTCCTTAAAAATATTATAAATGATTGTTGTTTATCATATATTTTCCGTCTGAACAGTTTCTCAAAGTAACAATCAAAATGATATTACAAGACCAATATAAACCAACATGGTACGCCAATGTCTTCGATTCATCCAAAAAATCAATTACCATATTAATAAGACAGAACATAATTTTAAAAAAATATCCCAATATCTTGAACAAAAAAGACTTGTTTACATTTATTCAATTTCGAACAATGAATCATTAATTGCCAAAAGAGACGGGTTAATTACAAAATGTACTTCGAGAAGATAGACCTTGTATACTCTGCAATGTCAATATGATCGGTGATGAATACCCTTATATTATGCAATGCAAATATTTTGGCAAGGAAAGGAAAGAATACATTGATAGCAAAAAACATATTAAATAGTTGTAATACTGAAAAGATTTTAGTAAAATTTAAAATTAGGAATGAGCCAAATACCAAAAATATAAACTTAGAAAAATAATGCATAAGAATTAAAACCGATAAAGTGAATTCTCTCTCCTAACTTACACTATATATTCCTTCTCAGTACTAACTTCTTTATATTATTTTACATTTTATATTTATTGGTGTTATTTGTTGTTTGTATATGTTATTTTATCTTGTAGCGTTGCATTTTTTTATGTTTTAACTAATCTGTAATCTGAGTATCATTGTTTCAACAGCGGCAATCATAATAAAGCATATATATATATATAAAGCTAGTAGACAATTTAGAGGCGTGCACTCCTTGACCAATCTTTGAAAAGACTTTTTTGTTTCTTTCTTTTCAAGATTATGGTCATGGAATTAGTAGTTCTATTTGGTTTTATTTCGTATGTTCATTACACTATAGGGAAACGGGACAAATGGGGGAAGTTTTGGTTACCATTAACCGGCTTATTTATACTGCGGAAGTCGGAAGTATTTCATGATTCTTCAGCAAACTTTTTTTGAGTTTGGAGTATCATTTTGTTTTTGCTAGTTCCGATACCAAGTCCGACTGTCCCAAGTCGCTATCGTTGTTTACGTTTGTCTTTTGTCTTATTTGTGTTTATTATGTGTTTTTCAATGGCAGATTGTGACATATAATTGGAATAACTATTGTAATTTTCAGACATTGTAGATGTTTCCTGTTACCCTCTTTTTTCATTTACTCTACCGCTGACTTTTGCCAATGCAGGTACCAAGTCCGAATGTAACGAGTCCAATATGTTTATGTTTGTCTTTTATCTGCTTTTTTGTACTGTACCCTGGAGAATTGTTGCATGTGACTGTGTTTTTCAGCCATTGTTTCCTTTATCCTTTTTATTTAAATAAAGCTTATATACTTTTTCAATCAATAGCAATCTTAAACTAACTGAAAAAAAGATAATCCTCCTCGCTTTGATAAGCATTATTACTGCCTAACGTTGATCTGCAACATAATATGAAATGCAGTTGTTACAACCTTATGTACAGTCTTCACTGCATTATTTCTAGGGTTCACGATTATATGGAACTTCGTAATGGCAAAGTTCTTACTTATTTTAAAGTACGCTATATCGTTATAATGAGATAATATCTCGTTATATCGACATAGAATCTCGTTATATCGACATAGAATCTCGTTATAACGACTTAGGTTCTCGTTATATCGACTAGCTCTCAGGTAATGAGAACTAAGTTTTCTCTTTATAGAGGCATATTATCTGCACTGATGAGACATACGTTGTCGGAATGGCGAAATGCAAAAAATAAATATACAGTAACTTTGGTATTTTGTTATTTATCGTATCAACTTCTGAAAAAAAAGATAAAACAGATGTTTGAAACAACATGCGATTATGGTTGAAAATTGCCGATGATTCTAGTAATACTTTTGAGTTTTATTTAAACAGTAAAACGCAAACATAGGAATAAATGAAATTTCATTCATAGTTACACCTGATGTAGGCAAATTGTTTTCTAATTGGTAAATAACCGGAATTAATAAGACACCATTTTCATCATTGTATTTTCCGTCTTTAGCCCTCACTAAAACGCTTTTCGTGGTATTTGTCTAAGAGTCATCTGTACGTTTTGACGATACAAACATTCGGTGTAATTACACCGATATATCATGAACGTCGGGGTTTTGCCGAAAATAAAAATCTTTTGTATTGTCTTTTGAGTCTTTCAGGCTCGAGAAATTTGAACACTTTGTGTCTTTTTTTTTTACAAATTCCACTCCTAATTACGATATATAGGTTTAGAGTATGCTGAAATTAATATAACTTTCCGTTGACTGAATGAATTTAACAACTGTTAATTTTGTATGACTGTTCCGAACTGTGTCATGTTAAGTGAGAACAGTCTCATGACCATCATTTTAATTGACATGTCTAAAAGTCATATAGGTATTAATAGGCAAGATCAAAATATTTATTAACATGACATGTTTAAATACTGCTGCTTAATATTGAATTCATAATTTTAACCGCAGATTGCTTTACTTTACAGAAAATTGACAATAAAATCATCAAACATGACACTTTCCAGTCGATGAAAACGAAGCACAGCACTTTTTTTAATAAACTAAAGAATCCGAACAAAATCTGTAGCCCTAATTTCTTGAGATGAACTTGATCTTTCCATCTTCTTATTTGAAGATTTTTATTTATTTTTCAGAACGAAAACAAGAAAGACAGGAGAATGAGATTTCGAAACCGTAATTATTTTGCACATATTCCGGAAAGATCTTATTAATACTATTCAAAATTGAAATAAATATGAATATACATGTACCAACGCATTTTTATTATTGTGTGTACCTCAGTTTGCACCATTTCAGAAGATAAATTCAACACATTTTTCATTTATACAACCTTCTTCACATGTTATAAAATGGATAACATGCATTAACAATCAATTTTGTAAAATCTAATATTATTTTCCTTACAAAAATCGATTAGAATTTTAAATCACAGAAAACAATGACGTTAGACACAGAAAAAATAACGTTAGACAGATGCAAAGCACATAAATAGAAATGACAACACTCAAAACAAAGGCAATCAAAGTGTGAACTCCAGTGAAACTGAGTGACATCAGGTGCTCAGGAGGGGTAAGCACCCGTCACACTGTGAGTGAGTCAATCAAGGAAAATATCAAAATCGGTTGTCAAATCCGGGAAGACGTGAATCTACCTGAAAATGTCCGCTTTCATTTGGATACTGACACGTCATATCTTCCAATGATTATATGGTGACGGTCATAGAATTTCTTGAGGGATGAAATTAGCATAGGTGAAACAAATCCCTGACTAAGCAGCTTTTGGGAAAGTGTTTTTGCTTTCTTCAAGAAATCACTGTACAAACTACACGCTCGACAGTAACGTATCAAATGTGAAATGAACACTCCCTAGGCTGGAGAGGTAGATATATTACTGCTTAGAAAGGGAAAATTCACAATTTGGAAATTGAAATCATCACGCTTGTCATATACCTTAGATTTCTAACGTCCATTTTCTTTAATATTCAGTCATAGATCCAGGTACGAAGCTGAAGTGGGCAAACCGATTTATAGACCTCGACAACTTTTATTCTAGCTTGGTTTTTATCACTCTAAGCGCGTATCAAATAATTTTCTGTAATCTGGGATGCCAATAGGGCAATATGTTTTATGAAGATAAAATTAAGCGGTTTAATCGCAAAATGCAGCACAGGTGGATATTCCCATAGACGAAACCTCCTTGAAAATGATAAGGTATAGCAAACATACTATAGACTGGATTTTAAGCGTTTGACCCCTTACTAAATTTGTTATCTTAGCCTACGGTTTTTCTTCCGTCCGTCCATCTACACTGTAGTTTTTCGGGAGCACGACTTGCTTTATGGATTTAAATGAAATTAACCATCATAAGAGGTTGGAAAGAATTTTGAGATAAGTATGTAAAAGGTTTAAATCATACAAATAATGACAGAAATTAAACATTCGATCGAAAAATTGGTTTCGGAGCCTAACTGCAGATAGACTCTATGGATTGGTGTGAAACGTACACAGCCATCAGTGATAGGAAAAACACCTATTGATTTTAGGATCAGTAAGTTCAATAAATATTGCCACAAACAGAAATTAAATATTCGGTACAAACATTAGTTTCTGGAGCATTAATGTGAATCATTTTTTTATTGAAATGAAACTGAAATTGATGAAAAGCATTTGAGGGGTGCAGTACAGCTGCTGGTATTGAATTCAGTACGTCTAGAATCAACGTCACGAATACACAAACAGAAAAAAAATCGGTCCCAAAATTGGTTTCCGGAGCATTACTTCAAAATTGATTTTAATGAAATGAGCTTAACAACAAGCTTATCGTATAGTTATGTAAGTAGTCAAAATTAAAAGGACTATCTCAGTATGTCAACATCACAAATATATTCAGCATCGAAAGACCTACTTACCCTCCAATTTTAAATAAATTCCGATATTTATCTTGTTGATATTATAGCCCTTTTCTGTACATTTTTTGTTTTTTGTTTTGTTTTTAAATCATGACTTTAACATTGAAAATTATAACAGATTTAGAGGAAATTAAAATAAAAAAAAAATATTCAGGAAAGCAAGGTGTACGTATCCTGCAATTAGGATGAATTTGTGATAACCATATTATGGGTTATTGCCCTATTATATTTAATTGTCACGTTTTTTAAATTATTGACTTGTACTTCAAATTAACAATGACGGATATTGAGTGAATGCACATGAGACAAAGTCTTTACAAAAAATTGTTAAACCAAGCAATTAAACAACGCATTTATTGTTCTACATCTGAGAAAGATGTTCAGTTTAAACTGCAATTAACGTTCAGCGTATCGAGGACTATAATTTCTACGCACATCCAGCAGGTTTTCATCTCGTGAAAGATGACCATCGCCAGTTTAAAAAATTAAACATTCGGAAGAAGTATATATGAGGTTCTAAATTCGTATTTGACGAGGTGCCCGACGAGGTGCAACGAGGTGCTACTGTATGAACACTATGTATCATGCCTTCGTATTGGACGAGGTGCTATTGTTCTAGTAGTATATTTCAATGTCTTCGTATTGGACGAGGTGCTATAGTTCTAATAGTATGTTCTACTAAAATTATGAAAATTCTAAAATTAATCACTTAGTGAAGTCTCCCAAACGAAGTTTGTGGAGACTCATTGTGTATGCTCAGTTCTTATAAAGTCTCCCAAACGAAGTTGGGAGACTAATTGTTTTTGTTGCGTTTCTTATTATTAAGTCTCCCGAACGAAGTTGGGAGACTTATTGTTTTTACTTTGTTTCTTATTAAGTCTCCCAAACGAAGTTTCGGGAGACTTATTGTTTTTGCTGTGTTTCTTATTTAAGGTCTTTCACTACAGTGAAAGTTCTTATTGTAATTCTTCTGATTATTATTATTATTAAGGTCTTTCCCGTTTCCGACGGAAAGACCTTTCTGTATTTCTTCTGTTTATTATTAAGGTCTTTCCCACTACAGTGGAA
The DNA here is from genome assembly GCA_002080025.1 of Modiolus philippinarum. Classification (NCBI taxonomy): domain Eukaryota; kingdom Metazoa; phylum Mollusca; class Bivalvia; order Mytilida; family Modiolidae; genus Modiolus; species Modiolus philippinarum. The sequence continues at coordinate 51,230 of MJUU01059031.1, read as the reverse complement.
AGACCTTATTGTATTTCTTATGATTATTAAGGTCTTTCACCACATGTGAAAGACCTTACTGTAATTCTTCGGATTATTATTTTTTTTTATTCTTTTTCTTCCGCCGCAACCGCTGTAAAAAAACTACGCGACATATCATTTCGTCTTTTGGTGTCATAAATCGATATCACTGCGGGACTTCAAAACTCAATCAAGCATATCGATCTATTTTTAGTAACGGAGTTATCTCCCCTAACACGGTTTATCTTGTTAGCAGATCTCCTCATAAACCGTAACCGATATCAAAATTCTGAATGGGGGAAAATGTTCGATTCATCCTCAGGATGATTAATCACGCAAAAATTTGTTTTTGCGTCGCGACCCCGGTTACGCGTTTTTGACCCTTCTTAAAGTTGTCTGATTTCCACCAAATTTAGTTTCCATGTAGCTCTCATGGTCCTGATTACAAATCTGGTATCAAAAATTTTTTTTCGCCCGTCATTTTCAAAATGGCCGCCATTCGATATTTTGTTATCGCGATATCTCGGAAACGATAAAAAAATTATGAAAACATTGTGTTGCAAAAAAACTCCTCTCATAAAGATCTACATTTTTGGTTGTTCAAAAAAAATTTTCGTCCGCCATTTTCAAAATGGCCGCCATTCGTTATTTTGTTATCGCGATATCTCGGGAACGGTAAAAAATTCATGAAAACATTGTGTTGCAAAAATACTCCTCTCATAAAGATCTACATTTCTGGTTGGTCAAAAAAACATTTTCGTCCACCATTTTCAAAATGGCCGCCATTCGAAATTTTTTTATCGCTATATCTCAGAAACAATAAACAATTTATGAAATTATTGTGTTGCAAAAATACTCCTCTCATAAAGATTTACATTTTTTGGTTGGGGAAAAAAAAATTTCGTCCGCCATTCAAAATGTTGTTATCGCGATATCTCGGAAACGATAAAAAATTTATGAAAACATTGTGTTGCAAAAATACTCCTTTCGTAAAGATCTACATTTCTGGTTGGTCAAAAAAAAATTTCGTCCGCCATTTTCAAAATGGCCGCCATTCGAAATTTTGTTATCGCGATATCTCGGCAACGGTAAAAAATTAATGAAAACATTGTGTTGCAAAAATACTCCTCTCATAAAGATCTACATATCTGGTTGGTCAAAAAAAAATTTTCGTCCGCCAGTTTCAAAATGGCCGCAATTTGAAATTTTGTTATCGCGATATCTCGGAAACGATAAAAAATTTATGAAAACATTGTGTTGCAAAAATACTCCTCTCATAAAGATCTACATATCTGGTTGGTAAAAAAAAATTTTCGTCCGCCAGTTTCAAAATGGCCGCAATTTGAAATTTTGTTATCGCGATATCTCGGAAACGATAAAAAATTTATGAAAACATTGTGAAGCAAAAATACTCCTCTCAGTTAGATCTTTATTAAAGGTTCGTAAAAAAAAAAATTCGTCCGCCATTTTCAAAATGGACGCCATTCGAAAATTTGTTATCGCGATATCTCAGAAACGATAAAAAAAATTATGAAAACATTATGTTGCAAAACTACTCCTCTCATAAAGATCTTCATTTATGGTTGGTCAAAAAAAAATTTCCGTCCGCCATTTTCAAAATGGGTGCCATTCGAAATTTTGTTATCGCGATATCTCGGAAACAATAAAAAATTTATGAAAACATTGTGTTGGAAAAATATTCCTCACATAAAGATCTACAATTTTGGTTGGTCCAAAAAAATTTTCGTTCGCCATTTTGAAAATGGCCGCCATTCGAAATTTTGTTATCGCGATATCTCGGAAATGATAAAAAATTTATGAAAACATTCTGTTGCAAAAATACCCCTCTCATTAAGATCTACATTTCTGGTCGGTCAAAAAAAAATTTTCGTCCGCCATTTTGAAAATGGCCGCCATTCGAAATTTTCTTATCATGATAAAAAATTTATGAAAACATTCTGTTGCAAAAATACTTCTTTCTATAAGATCTACATTTCTGGTCGGTCAAAAAGAAATTTTCGTCCACAATTTTGAAAATGGCCGCCATTCGATATTTTATTATCGCGATATCTCGGAAACGATAAAAAATTTATGACAACATTGTGTTGCAAAACTACTCCTCTCATAAAGATCTACATTTTTGGTTGGTCAAAAAAAAATTTTTCGTCCGCCTTTCGAAATTTTGTTATCGCGATATCTCGGAAACGATAAAAAATTATGAAAACATTCTGTTGCAAAAATACTCCTCTCATAAAGATCTACATTTCTGGTTGGTAAAAAAAAAATTTTCGTCCGCCATTTTGAAAATGGCCGCCATTCGAAATTTTGTTATCGCGATATCTCGGAAACGATGAAAAAATTATGAAAACATTGTGTTGCAAAATTACTCCTCTCATAAAGTTCTACATTTTTGGTTGGTCAAAAAAAAATTTTGGTCTGCCATTTTGAAAATGGCCGCCATTCGAAATTTTGTTATCGCGATATCTCGGAAACGATAAAAAATTTATGAAGACATTCTGTTGCAAAAAAACTCCTCTCAAAAAGATCTTCATTTCTGGTCGTCAAAGAAAATTTTCGTCCGCCATTTTGAAAATGGCCGCCATTCGAAATTTTGTGATCGCGATATCACGGAAACGATAAAAACACGATGAAAACATTGTGTTGCAAAAATACTCCTCTCATAAAAATCTACATTTTTGGTTGGTCAAAAAAAATTTTTTCGTCTGCCATTTTCAAAATGGCCGCCATTCGAAATTTTGTTATCGCGATATCTCGGAAACAATAAAAAATTGATGAAAACATTGTGAAGCAAAAATACTCCTCTCATTAAGATCTTCATTTATGGTTGGTTAAAAAAAAAATTTCGTCCGCAATTTTCAAAATGGCCGCAATTCGAAAATTTGTTATCGCGATATCTCGGAAACGAAAACATTGTGTTGCTAAAATACTCCTCTCTAAAAGATCTTCATTTATGGTTGGTCAAAAAAAAATTTCGTCCGCCATTTGAAATTTTGTTATCGCGATATCTCGTAAACGATAAAAAATTTGTGAAAACATTTTGAAGCAAAAATACTTCTCTCATTAAGATCTTCATTTATGGTTGGTCAAAGAAAAATTTCCATCTGCCATTTTCAAAATGGCTGCCATTCGAAATTTTGTTATCGCGATATCTCGGAAACAATAAAAAAATTATGAAAACATTGTGTTGCAAAAATACTCCTCTCTTTAAGATCTTCAATTATGGTTGGTCAAAAAAAAAATTTTTGTCCGCCATTGTGAAAATGGCCGCCAATCGAAATTTTGTTATTGCCATATCTCGGAAAGGATAAAAAATTTATGAAAACATTGTGTAGCAAAAATACTCCTCTCTTTAAGATCTTCATTCGTGGATGGTCAAAAAAAAATGTCTGCCATTTTGAAAATGGCAATCATTCAAAATTTTGTTATTGCGATATCTTGGAATGATAAAAAATTAATGAAAGCATTGTGTTGCAAAAATACTTCTCTCATTACGATCTACATTTATGGTTGGTCAAAAAACTTTTGTTTACATAACTTTTTGGACCAAAATAGAAAACAAAAACAAACCCTTACATGTAATCATGGTGAAAACTGGTGAAAGACCTTGCAATTATTCTCTGAACAATTGACCTTTTAATTATTATTATTATTCTTTTTTTTCCTCTGCCATCAATGTTGGCAAAGTGCTTTGACCAATCATAACCAAACTTGGTACACTTAACAAGCATTGGCCGACCTCGACTCAGGTCACCCTGTGAACAGATTCTATTTTTAGTAACAGAGTTATCTCCCCGAATACGGTTTACCTTGTTATCAGATCTCCTCATAAACCGTAACCGATATCAAAAATCTGAGGTGAGGAAAAAGTTGCATTCATCCTCAGGATGAATTAACACGAACAAATTTTTTTGGGGTCGCGACCACGGTTACGCGTTTTTGACCCCTAAATATGCAAATTTCCCTAAGTTATCGGATTTCCACCAAATTTGGTTTCCAGGTAGCTTTCATGGTCCTAAGTACAAAAATATGGTCAAAATTTTTTTCGTCCACCATTTTCAAAGTGGCGGCTATTTGAAATTTTGTTATCGCGATAACTTGCAAACGATAAAAAAAATTAGGAAAACATTATATGACAAAAATGTTCCTCTCATTGAGATCTACATTTCATTCAACTGAACAAAAACTCTGCGATGAACCGTTTTTGAGTTATAGCCCTTGACGCGTTTCGGTAAATCGTTTTTTTGCGAATAACTTTTAAACGCTTACAGATAATATAGTAAACATATATGTTTAAAGTGATCAGTATGAAAAGACCTTCAATTTGAGTACCAGGTTGAATGTCATTATTGACCTTTGATCTTGACCTTTCACCTTGTTATCAGATGAACTCGGAAACCATAATGGATGGCTGAAAAAGTATATCAGCAAAAATGTTCACCATGTCAAGGGCTACATTTGTCTCATTTGGACTGAAGCTCTCCGATGATTCCCTGACGAGTTATTGCCCTTGACGGGTTTCGGAAATAGGCTTTTTGCGTATAACTTTTAAACCTTTACAGATAGCATTGTCATGTAACATATCAAATTAATCAGTAAGAAGAGACCTTCAATTTGATCCCAAGGTCAAAGGTCATCAAGGTCATCGGTCAAGGTCATAGCCAAATTTTACGTTTTTTTATCGTAAAATCTTTAAAACGATTAGAAATGGCTACTCTAATATATTGGAGACAATGTGCATCTCATCAAGATGATTTTAAACATGTGACATGACAAAACATAACATTAAACACAACATTGACTGGGAAAGACCTTGCAATTGTTCTCTGAACAATTGTCCTTTTAATTATTAAGGTCTTTCCCGTTTCAGACGGAAAGACCTTTCTGTATTTCTTCTGTTTATTATTATTATTCTTTTTTTTCCGCCGTTTGTTTTTTTACTTTGCCAAAAAAAGTTCGCGACATATCATTTTGATACTTTATACAATAAACCAATTAGCGAAAAGCTATTTCAAAATGAGGGCCACGACCGAAAACTTTTTTCATTACAGAGTTATCTCCCCGACTGCCGTTTTTCTTGTTATCAGTTAAACTCAGAAACCGTAACCGATATCAAAATTCTGAATGGGGGAAAATGTTTCTTTCATCCTCAGGATGATTTGTCATGCAAAAAAATTTTTTGGGGTCGCGACCCCAGTTACGCGTTTTTGACCCCTAATTTTGTCGATTTCTCAAAGTTATCGGAATATGATGAAATTTTGTATCCAGGTAGCTTTAATGACCCTAATTACAAATCTGGGGTCAAAAAAAAAAAATTTGTCTGCCATTTTCAAAATGGCCACGATTCGAAATTTTGTTATCGCGATATCTCGGAAACGATACAAAATTTATGAAAACATTGTGTTGCAAAAATACTCCTCTCAAAAAGATCTACATTTCTGGTTGGTCAAATTTTCGTCCGCCATTTTCAAAATGGCCGCCATTCGAAATTTTGTTATCGCGATATCTTGGAAACGATAAAAAATTTATGAAAACATTGTGTTGCAAAAATACTCCTCTCATAAAGATCTACATTTCTGGTTGGTCAAAAAAAAAAATTCTCGTCTGCTATTTTCAAAATGGCCGCCATTTGCAATTTTGTTATCGCTATATCTCGGAAACGATAAAAAAATTTATGAAAGCATTGTGTTGCAAAAATACTCCTCTCATAAAGATCTACATTTTGGGTTGGTCGAAAAAAAAATTTCGTCCGCCATTTTCAAAATGGCCGCCATTCGAAATTTTGTTATCGCGATATCTTGGAAACGATAAAAAATTTATGAAAACATTGTGTTGCAAAAATACTCCTCTCATAAAGATCTACATATGTGGTTGGTCAAAAAAAAAAAATTTCGTCCGCCATTTACAAAATGGCTGCCATTCGAAATTTTGTTATCGCTATATCTCGGAAACGATAAAAAAAATTATGAAAAGATTGTGTTGCAAAAATACTCCTCACATAAAGATCTACATTTTTGATTGGTCAAAAAAAAATTTTCGTCCGCCATTTTCAAAATGGCCGCCATTCGAAATTTTGTTATCGCGATATCTTGGAAACGATAAAAAATTTATGAAAACATTGTGTTGCAAAAATACTCCTCTCATGAAGATCTACATTTCTGGTTGGTCAAAAAAAATTTTTCGTCCGCAATTTTCAAAATGGCCGCCATTTCGAAATTTTGTTATGGCGATATCTCGGAAACAATAAAAAAAATTATGAAAACACTATGTTTCAAAAATACTCCCCTTGTTAACATCGTCATTTATGGTTGGCCAAACATTAAACATAACGAAACATAACATTGACGGGGAAAGACCTTGCAATTGTTCTCTGAACAATTGACTTTTTAATTATTATTATTATTCTTTTTCCGCCGCCCCGCTGCCTAAAAACTACGCGACATATCATTACGATACTTTGTGTGGTAGATCGGTCATACAACACGACAACAAATATGACCCTACTGTTCTGAACTATTTTTAGTAACGGAGTTATCTGCCCAACATCGAAATCCCTTGTTAGAGGATAAAAACTCGAAAACCGTAAAAGATAGCTGATAAAGTGTAATGGGAAAAATGTTCCTTAGGACATGACGGAACTTCGTTACATCTTGACCGAAACCGTGCGGTATGGTATTTTTTGAGTTATTGCCCTTTCAAAGTTTTGAGTTTCCATCACAATTTATTTCTCAGAAACCGTAAGTCGTAGAGACCTGAAACTTGCACCATTGATCATGACTACACTTAAGCTTGAAAATGATGTCAAGGTCAAATGTCAACTTTGACCTTGAATTTTGACCTAACACCTTGTTAGTGGATAAACTCGGAAACCGTAAAAGATGGCTGAAAAGATGTAATGGGAAAAATGTTCATCTTCACGAGACGCAACTTTGTTACATTTGATCCGAAGAGATTCGACTTTGTATATGAGTTATTGCCCTTTGAAAATTTTTGAGTTTCCGTTTATGCTAAATACTCCCAAACACTAAGCTGTAGAGACCTAACACCTGCACCATTGTTCATGACAAGACTTGACCTTTCAAATGATGTCAAGGTCAAAGGTGAATTGTGACCTTGACCTTTGACCTTTTGTGTTTCGCTTGCGAACACAGTTATCACTTGTTATTATTTTTCTTTCTTTCGTGAACTTGTCCGTACCTTTTCTCTGAAACTATTACGCATACACTTTTCAAACTTTGCATGAAGTAAGCCCCATGCTTCTAGATGTGCAATCAACAAAAATGTTTGAAATAGGGGTTCATTAAGGGTACATTTAGGGGGGCTCAAATAGGGGTGGGTTTTTATTATATCACTTAAATTACTTATATGATATTGATTTTTATAAAGGACACTATTTAATATTAAATATTGTCCCCTTGAGTTATCTTCATTTAGGGGTCAGAAATAACTGGATTTAAAAAAGTGGAAAACAGGACAATTGTAAATAGTAATATCAGAAGCAAATAGTGGTCTACCATATGGACACAATTTTATAGTCACAGACTATTAAAAATAGTGATATTTTTGTAAAATATTGTCCTCTCGTACACCTTTTCACAGGGCACTTTTTTGCCATACACTTTCACCTGGATGTTGACTAAACACCCCTAATGCCAAGTTCCATACAGCGATTGACGTTCGCACCTCTCTTACTAATCGCTGCCCCAAAGGGTTTATCATTCAACCGGATGTGTCCTTTATTCGGTGTGGAATACAGCGTTACGTTCAACATTTTGAAAATAAACCAAAATTCGAGAGCGCATGTGGGAGCGAGATTAAACGAACCTGTAGGAATTCCTATGGGTACAAATTGTACCCCTTTAATAGCTGACTTATTCTTGTATTGCTACAAATCGAAATTTATGGCCAAACTTTATAATGATCTTACTAAACCCAATTTAATCGAAAAATTTAATAATACATATCGCTACCTTGATGATATCTTTGCACTGAATAACTCGGATTTTTTCATACATACCTCTGATATTTATCCAAAAGAGTTAACTTTGAATAAAACAAATACGGACAATACTAATTGCTTCCTTGATTTAAATATTTCAATTTCGAGTCTTTTAAATTTAAAATTTATGACAAGATCTCGAGTGATGATTTCTGGTTTCCAATTGTCAATTTTCCCTTCCTTGACGGGGATGTTCCTTTGGCGCCTTCTTACGGTGTATATATTTTCAGCTTGTTCGTTATGCTAGAGTTTGTAGCGATGTTTCTGATTTTAATGAACGTAGTCTCTGCATTACGGAAAAATTGTTATGTCAAGGATTACGCTATCATAAATTTATAGTTAAAGCGTTTGGTAAATTCTTTCGCAGGTACAAAGATTTGGTATTGAAGTTTGGCTGTACTTGTAATAGCTTTATTAAAAATGGGATCTCACAGCCTACATTTTACGGAAATGTTGTAAATAAAGCCCGTAAATTTAAACAAAATCCTTTTGGTGTCGATATTTATTTAAATACCGGGTTGAGTGCTCACTTACCGGTTTAACCCTGCCACATACTTGATGTGCCTGTCCCAAGCCAGCAACCTGTAATCTAGTGGTAGTCGTTGTTTTTAATTGTTCATTGTTAATCGTTATTTGTTTTTTGACTTCCTACAGATTAAATTGATTGTCGTTTTTGTTAATAATTTATCAATTTTATTTTTAGAGGCCTTTTACAGCTTAATTTACGGTATGGATTTTTGTCCATTGTTGAAGGCCGTATGGTTACCTGTAGAAGTTTAATTATTTAATCTTCACTATTTTATGGATGGCTGTCTCATTGAAAATCATACCATATCCCCATTTCTTATACTAAGCAAAGCTAGCGCGTGATCCTGCTATTTCCAGACATGATTTTGTCCGTTTTAAGATTGAATTTCGCTTTTAAAAAAGTCTGATTCCGATTTTTAGCTCACCTGGACCATAACTTGGCGTCCGTCTGTAAACTTTTCACATTTCAATCTTCTCCTCAGAAACTACTGGATGGATTTGGACCAAACTTTGGTGGAATGGTCCTTGGGTGGTCCTCTTCCAAAATATGTCCAGTGTTCTAGAACTTCGAACAAAATGGCTACCAAGGCTAAAAATAGAAAAAAGGGGGTGAATTTTCAAAGTTCTTAGTCTTCGAATCTATATGACCAATTTTAACCAAACTTTGCTGAAATCATCCTTGGTTGGTTCTCTTCCAAAATCATTTCTGATGACCTCGACCTCCAATCAATATGGCCACCAAGCTAAATATAGAAAAAAGGGGGATTAATTTCAAAAATCTTCCCCTCTGAAACTGTTGTTCTAATTTTAATCGAAATTTGCGGTATATAACCGCAATACACCTGTAAATCACGCTTTCAATTGCGGGTGCAATCCTTAGAAAATGATTTCCCATGAAAGCATTCCCTCATATAATAAGTTGTTGATTGCATTGCAAAATCTTAATTGTATCTGTTGTGGAAAAGAAATAATTCAGAAATGACATATTTAATACTGATATTTAACACTCGTAAAGTATCCCACTATATTAAACATTCAATATCTGTCAAGATTCAACACATCATTGTTGCATAGAAACATCATTGCTGTATTAACACATCATTATTGTATTAACACATCATAAACACATCACTGTTGCATAAACACACCATTGGTGTATACTTAAGCACCAATCGTGTCATCGATTTGGAATAAAAAACGGTATCAATCCACTTCAATATTACGAAAACGCTCTCCATTCTATCTCATGAACATGAAGGAAAACTGTTAATGCCACACATGGAAACGGTACATGTATCACGACTCCAAATTTAACAAAATAAATATTGTCGATACAAGTAATCGGAATTCAAATTTCTTATCCATCTTCTGTGTTGTCTGCTGAAAATAGAAAATAAAATATTTTCATTTCCAGTCAATATACATAATAAACTAATAACATGCAAATGGGTGGGTGTGGTGGGAGATTTGCAATGTTATATCTTATTTGTTTTCATCATATAATCTATATTTCATTTCGGACGCTTCACGCTTCAATTATACATCAGAAATCTCATAAGATATAATATTGCATGTTCAAAGAGAAAACTAACCTAGAGTCAAAACTGCATTGACAAATTTATTAGTCTTGCTGCAAGTATTTCTATAATAAAATCGCTGGAATGTTCTGGCATTAGACCAATCGGACATTTTCATTATATCATTAATTGCTATCCAAGAATCTTTAGCTTTACTGGTAGAAGCACTTCTTGTTGAATGTGCTTTTAATTTGTCGGTATCAATACCAGCCACTTTCAAAACTTGTTTTATCTAGTTAGCTAGCGTAGTGGGAGATAACTGTTTGTGAGGTTTTATCAATGTCCGTAATAAGGAATTAGATTTTGATTCGTCAGTAACCCTACATTTTTTAGTAATCAGGATATAACTCTGTGAACAATCTAGAATGCAAAGTTTTTTATTTGATGGGAAATTCGAATAAAAAACCTTTTTAGGTGTACAATCAGACTGTGTTTTTAAAAAACCCGATAATTGAAATGTTACTCCTTCATCCCCAATATGCATAAATGTTGCATCTAACCGTACAATTTCTGATGCCCTTTTTGGGGCTGTAGTAGTAAGCAATTTTCTATTTTTTAATTTTTGGAAAGTGTCTTAAAATCTAGGTCAGAATTATCAGACAGACATAAAATACTTCAAGACAAGATCAATTTCCCAAGTCTTTTTATATCTTGGAAGGGCGATTTTTTCCTTAAAATGCCCTTTAATAAACGCTTAACAAGTAAAGTCTGGCCTATTGGGTTACCATCAATGTGTGGTAGGACAGAGGACAATGCTGACCTATGAGTATGATTGTTCTGTCCTGAAAATCGTTATCATACATCCAACCAAGGAATTCAAGAATAGAAGTTAAAGGTGCTGAAAGGGGGTCAATTTCCCTTTGCAAACACCAGCAACTGCACTTATTCCAGGCCGAATCGTAAGCTTTGTTAGTTCCTCGTCCCCACGAGTTAACGAGAAGGTCTTTAAAAGTTTCTGATAAATCCATCGTGCTAAAGGATCTCCCGATACAAGCCAAGCGACTAATTGCAAAAAATTGTTTTGAATAAGAGGATGAGTTTGGGTCGTTGTTGAGGTCAGAATTTGAGGAAATATTGGTAACAGAATCGGGTCCTGAATTGACATGTGCATAAGAGTTGTGTACCAGGGTTGGGCTGACCATGACTATTATTACTTTCTGCGTCATGATTTTGTTCAGACCATAAGGTATGAGACCGAATGGGGGAAAAGCATATGCTGTTAGGCCTGTCCAAGGATGTGCTAAAGCGTCGAATGCTTTCGCTCCTTTGTCTGGGTGTCTACTCATATAAATCGGTAATTGGTGATTTGTCCTGTCTGCAAAGAGATCTATGTTGCACATGAAAGTTGAAATTTGACATTACTGACTGAAATATTTCTGGATTTAGCTTTCAGTTGCTTGAGTCTTAATGATGACGAGACTCCCAGTCTGCAAGTACGTTTTGTTTCTCGGGGATAAAATCTGCCCTTAAGAAAAGGTTTCTTTCCAGACACCAGTCCCAAAGATCTAATGCTGTATGATTCCGACCTCGTTCCCCCATTTTGTTGATATATGCATGAGTTATTCTGTTGTCTGTTTGAATTAGAATCACTAAATTTGTCTTGTTTTTTTTAAAAGCTTTCACTACATGAGACACTGCCAAAATTTCCAAAGCATGAATATGCAGATGTTTCTCGGACTCCAACCAGGGCCCCCTATTCGAACATCTTGACATACTCCGTCCCATCCCAAATTGCTGGCATCTGACTGGACAAGTAAAAATAGGCAGTGGGGAATTAGACTATTCCCATTCCATTTCTCTAGATGGTGGATCCACCAATCTAACTCTCCTAACGCATTTTAGATGCAGATTTGCATTGTACTTGTGTGTTTGATTTAGTTTCTGATTTTTTTTGCAATTTGCAAAAAACGATAGTGAAGGGGAGCTGGAAGGACAGCGTCAAAGTCCCTATGACTTGTGACAGTTTTCTTACCGACACATAATTTGATTCCATCACCTGTTTAAAAAGATTTCGAATTTGATTTATCTTGTTTTTTGGCAAACAAAGAGACATGTTGAGGGAACCCAGGGAATCCATCTCTTGTGATGGGATCAAAATTGACTTTCCCATATTTATCCCAAAAACCAATGCTTGTAGAAGATTGATAGTGTTCTGTCCGTCTAAATGACAATCTATTTTTGACTTATGAATAATTAATGTGTCGTCCAGATTGATCACCAGTCGAAGACCGATTGTCCTCAAAAAACTTATTGGGACTTTGGTGAAAACCAAAGGGACAACAGAGATTATAAAAATTGGAAAGTGTTTTTTCCACCTGAATTGAAGGTATTTTTGATGTTCTTCGCTTATCGGAACTCTGAAAATAAGCATCTGTTAAATCTTTATCATATAATCTCCCTGTTGGATCATGTTTCTGACTGAAGGAATTTCAAATGTGTATAATTCAAAAGGGAGTTTAATTCCCTGAGGTTGATTACTGGTCTCTGACCTCCCCCCTTTTTTCGCCTAGAAAAATATGACTGAGAAAGAATTCTTGATTTGTGTTTATTTCTTTTATTGGTCTTTTTTCCAACATATTTTGAACTTCCTGATCTACAAGAAGAGATTTATAAATGTGATCTGTGTGGTGAATTTAAAGCATAACTGAAAGATCATCTCAATAAGCATTTTTGCTTACAGGAACATAGGTGTAGGACATGTGGAAAATTCTTCCGCTATTCCAACAACTTATCGACAAATATGAAGTTACACTCAATCGAAACATTTACATGTGAAATTTAATGAAGTGGTGACCTTTGACCTTGAACTGTATTTTCAGGGTCATTTTTGCGATCTAAATGACAAATTGTGTTAAGGTTTTAATGTTAGTGTCTTTTGGGGTATGTTTTTGGTATTTGGTATTGATAATTAGGAAGATCCCTTCAAGGTTGTGGATTATATGTCTAATATAACTTGGCACATACGCTTTAAATTTGCACTTATTACAGCGGGTCCAATAAGATTGCGGTCATCTCTTTTCGATGTCTAGTAATGATTTATTTTAGAAGTCCAACTTGTTAACCAGCAACTCCTCAATAAATGAAGGTGAGTTTCCAAATAAGCTCTCAAAAAAATTTGTCAAAATAAAAAATAAAAAACTAACAATGGTCCTTATATGACGGTTGAAAGTATCCGCCGTGAAATAAATTCCCCACATTGTTTCTCGATTTTGTAAGATAGCTGCCCCTGCGCGTCTATCGTTACTATGTTAGTAGGTCATTCGTTAATGTACATGCAATGGATCAGCGCCAGATATAAAACGCTGTAGGACAGAGAAAGTTACAATGTTTTGATGGAAAACCAATAACCACATAATGTGGAGATTGATTGATTGATTGATTGAATGATGTTTTACGCCAACTTCAGCAATATTTCAGCTATATCGTGGAAAGTAATGTTAAGTAAATTGAACAATTATAATAAAAAAATAAAATATCAATATAAAACTATCATAGCTTTATACAAGTAAAACAAGAGTGTAAAATATAGAAAACTTAATACGATAAATGTAAGTTTAACTGTTACTGTAATATCAGTACTTTAAGAAAAATCCATTTAAATCTTACTAAATAAATTGTTTGCCTTTTAAAATTGAACGATTTTGTCACCAGCTTCGTAAATAGGTCTTTAAGACAATCAGCAGAATAAAAATTACGCATGATATCGGCAACATCTACACATTCAATTAAAACGTGTTTATATAAAGCCAATTGCATGGAATACATTCAGACCTATCATCATTGTTAAGAATAATCTTCTGTGTTGTTCTAGTATGTCCAATTCGACATCGGGTCTACACTACCCGTTCCCTACGGTTTTTACCACAGGAACCGACTTGTTAACCGATGTCTGACTGTATTCCATGCAGTTGATTTTTTATTTGCATATCCTATTTTGCCTGCCATAACTTAAAGTGTATTTAAGGCTTAAAGGCATCATTTTAATTATACGGCACTGAGCAGTACGCCATCTCGCAATCTAGTGCATCCTTGGCTTCCTGGTCAGCAACTGTGTTTCCAAAGATCAATACATTGTTAGGGTACTCGTCATGATAAGTTGGACTTTTTTCTAGTTTGATTTTTACTGTGAGTCTTTTTGTTTATTTATTTTTTAGCCATTCCCCACACATAGGGGGAGGGTTTGGATCCAAGAAAACGAGTTTAACCTCACCGCAATTTTTGCGCCTGTCACAAGTCAGGAATATGTTGGTGATTGACTTGTCCGTGTCTTCTTATAAAATTTTAGTTTCTTGATATTTGGGTTATTGGATGTGGTTTGTTTCCATTGATTTATCCACTTTTTAGGGCCATTTAGGGATTGCTCTATGGTGTGAGGTTCCTCACTGCGTTGAAGTCCGTACGGTGAGCCCTACATGCTTTTGTTTTGGGTCGTTTTAACCTGGATATGGGATGTTGTCTCCTTGACATTACCCCATTTCCTTTCTTTTTCAGATCACAAGGGATCCAAACATAAATGACTTCTTTGCCTATTGCTACAAATGACTTGTAGAGTTCAGCTCTTTTCAAAAATAATTTGGTGCTTTGTTTGTCGGCTTTCAAAAGGCATGATAGTGAATCGGAACAGTTCATGAACTTGTTTGTTTGCATTTAAGCTACAAATTTAAGTGCTGAGTAAATAGCGTTAGAAGATGGTAGTCGGGGAGTTGCTGTACGATCTCCAAAAATAGCTGCAGAAGCCACTCTACCTCCTTTATTTGAGTCATCTGTGTAAATTTGCAAGTATTAAGGATATTCAGATTTATCCTGCTGGATTACTAGAGGATTGGTATCAAACTTTTTATATGTGCTATATGACAAACGTGATTAATTTAACTTCCCAATTGGGAACTTTCCCTTTCTGAGCAGAAATATACCTACCTCCCCATACTATGGAGTGTACCATTCACAGTTGATTCCTTACTGTCGAGCATGTAGTGTATACAGTGATTTTTTTTAATGGAGCGAAAACACTCCCAAAAGCTGCTTAGTCAAGGATTTGTTCAGCCTTTGTTACTTTCATCCCTTCAGAAATTCTATGTCCGTCACCATTACATCATTGACAGAAATGGCGTGTCTGTGTCCTGACATTTTCAGCTAGATTCCACGTCTTGGTGGATTTGACATACCCGGTATTGACTCAACCCTGGATTGACTCGCTAATAGTGTGACGGGTTCCACTAGTAGAGCAAGACATGCTTAGCCTTCCGGAGCACCTGATGTTACTTCCGGTTTTCATGGGAGCTGACACTATGAGTGCCTTAGTTCTTAATGTCGTCTTTTTATTTCTTTTTATTTCGGTGCATTGTGGCGTCCTTGTCTTGTCTTTGTGTTTCTATTTTGCCGTTTTTGCCATGTATATTTGGACTTCGATTTTTGAAATCATATATTCTGTTGTTCCTTCGGTATTCTATTGTCGTTGTTGTACCGTATTGTTAGACCATCGTATTCCAAATTAATGTTGACATGCGTGATATGACGGCACCTGAACTTCTCTGATGCATTTAAAGTTTCTTCTGGTTGTTGGCCCTAATCTTTTGTGGGCCGACTTCTGGCTATTAGACCTTCACTCATGTTGAACTGAGAAAGTGTTTTTATCCAAACAAACAGAAAGAATGTATAAGTTATCGAATTCAAAAAAATATTCACTTACGTTTATTATCAAAACATTCTTGAAGTGCAATTTATAATTGAGATACTTATAAGTTCCTCTCTTCAAATTTTCATCATCTGGATAGAACAAAGATCATATGGAGCCTGCATCAAAGCCAGCGTTTACATGGCATTATGGTTACACCAAAATATTTGTATTTCATCGTCTTCAACAGAATTGCAATTAATTTCTTTTTTTTGGATAATATTTGAAATAGTTAACATTTTCTGGTATGTAATCAATGTTTATTATAATATAAAAAAAATAATACTTGTAAATGGCGGAGTCGTGGAAAGGGATGGTCATCTGCTTGTTTTTAGAAATGTGTGTAGAAGTTATTTTTAACCTCACAGAAATGATAGAAAATAGATCGAAGCCAAGAAAAAACCTCCTAGACCAATATATCTTCCTCTGACGCTCTAAGATTGTTCGTAAATTTTGCACATGAACCCTACTCATTTTGAAGATTTTATTTTTCGCAACTTTTAAAGGTTTATGAAAACAAATTCATAAACCAGTATTACTCTTTTAACAGTTAGTTGTAAATTTTAATAAAGTAAATTTTTAAATATATCATGCAGGGTTGTGTTTAGTTGCCACTTGATGGTATAAAATAATAACTCAGACCTACAACTCATTTGCATCAATATTCATACCCCAACTTAAATTTGACTACATCGGCTTACAAACATATCAAGCAAGATGCCAAACTGTGAATGCCCGCCAAATAAATAAAAATATTTTATAAAGTGCGGTAAAGATTGAAATTTCTTAGTGAAATAAAAGTGATAATTAACTGTGAAAATACTTTCCATAATTTCACTGTAGGAAGTGACGTCACAATAGACTGTCAATGTTGTCAAGTAAACGTCTTGGGGATTAACATTGAAAACGTTGTTAAATGCATCTAAAATTAAACCACTCAATATTGGAAAAGAAAATTCATATAATTTAAACAAAAACTAATCTTAGATTATATTCAGCTCATGATCGTAAAAATATACAACATGTTTTACTTGACTGTGTCGATGTTACCGACACATTTCGCACATTTTATACAGCTGACTCTCTTAAAGAACAATTTACAAACGTCGCTAGCGACAAAATCATTTACTTTTTAAAAGTTGTTAATTTGTATAGTAAAATATCAGTATATTATCCAAATTTTAAATTTCCTCAAATTTGATATGTTTATCTTAAATTGTCTAAAACGAAAGAACTTTACGATACGGTGTGCGAAAAATCATTCAACAGAATTATATTTTAAGAAAAGGATACCAAGATATGCGGTTACTTTAGAAAGATACGCAACGTTATTGTCTAAAATTCAGAATACGATCCTGTACAACAAAATGTGATAGAAGAATGTAAGTTTATGCTTAAATTCTCTTAATTCCTTAAATCAGCTAGAGCATATACTGAGTTAATCTCCGGAAACATTGTAAAAATTATTCATAATCTTGTATCTAATATCCCTTGCAATGTTTATGACCCGTTTTAATTGGCCTAATATCTCATCACGATTTACGATAAATTCCCAATAACAAATCATGGCAATAACTTAACCCTGCAGTAATTAAACCCGGCATTACAAATAAATTTGCAGCTACAAAATACAACAATAATGACCATTGCAAAGTCAATTCATAGAATTATTAAACTTTGCATTAATTGTTACAATTATAAGCAGTGCAATACTTAACCATACTAATAAATAGACTTCGCAATAACAAAACCTCTGATTAATATGGGACATTCAAGATAGAAACTCTCGTGTAATTGAATGCGAAACGATCGCCTCAAATACCAATAAAAAGGAATGACTGGATTCTTGACCTACTGGAATAACTATATATCTCCTAAAGACAAATTATTTCTAAAATTTAAGTGTACTTATAATTTATTTACAAAAAACAATTAACATGAAGCGCTTCAAATAAATTAAATATAGTACCCTTAGCCTAACATTTTAAATAAGTGATTCTCTCTCAGTGTATTGATGTGTTGTTTTTTTTCGTATAATAACAAACACGACTCAAATCTGCTGAATCTCCAGTAACAGTCAATTATTAGCCTTGCAACAACGAATTCCGGTAAGAACTATACTTCTTAATAAAAAGGCGGAAAAGGTATAAGCACTTCAATCAATTAAAAGGTCAATTGTTCAGAGAACAATTGCTAGGTCTTTCCCCGTCAATGTTACGTTTCGTTATGTCTTATGTTTGACCAACCATAAATGAAGATCTTAATAAGGGGAGTATTCTTGCAATATCATGTTTTCATAAATTTTTCATGGTTTGCGAGATATCGCGATAACAAAATTTCGAATGGCGGCCATTTTGAAAATGGCGGACGAAAATTTTTTGTTGACCAACCCTAAATGAAGATCTTAATGAGAGGAATAATTTTGCAACACAATGTTTTCATAAATTTTTTTATCGTTTCAGAGATATCGCGATAACAAAATTTGGAATGGCGGCCATTTTGAAAATGGCCGACAAAAATTTTCTTTTGAACAATCAGAAATGTAGGTCCTCATGTAGGTGCATTTTTGCAACACAATGTTTTCATAAATTTTTTATCGTTTCCGAGATATGACGGTAATAAAATTTCAAATGGTGGCCATTTTGAAAATGGCGGACAAAATTTTTTTTTTTGGACCAACCAGAATTGTAGGTCATCATAAGAGGAGTATTTTTGCAACACATTGTTTTCAAACATTTTTTTTATCGTTTCCGAGATATCGCGATAACAAAATTTAGAATGGTGGCTATTTTGAAAATGGCGGACGGAAATTTATTTTTTGGACCAACCAGAAATGTTCATCTCTATGAGAGGGGTATTTTTGCAACACAATATATTCATAATTTTTTTATCGTTTCCGAGATATGGCGATAACAAAATTTCGAATGGCGGCCATTTTGAAAATGGCGGACAAAATTTTTTTTTGACCCCATATTTGTAATAAAGACCATGAAAGCTACCTGAAAACCAAATTTCAACGAAATCCGATAACTTTGAGAACTTGACATTTTTCGGGGTCAAAAACGCGTAACCGGGGTCGGGACCCCAAAAAATTTTTTGCATCCCAAATTATGCTGAAGATGAGTGGAACATTTTCCTTGCCTCAGAATTTTGATATCGGTTACGGTTTCTGGGCTATTACGATAACAACATAAACCGTATTTGGGGAGATAACTCCGTTACTAAAAATAGATCGTTTTCGCAGGGTCAGTGGCTTCGACAGGCAACTAAGTCGATTAAGTGTAAATAGTATCCAATCGATATGTCGCGACACTTTTATTATATTGGCCGCGGAAAAAAAATAGTCAGAAGAAATACAATAAGGTCTTTCCACTGTAGTGGGAAAGACCTTAATTAAAAACATTACTTACCTTAGAGAAACTTTATAGATATAAACCAAATAATGACACCTCACGATCCTGTTATGTTCGAAACAATGTCCGTTACAGTTATTCTAGCTAAAGATTTATTTACTTCATTGGAAATTGCAATAAGGAATGAATATGAATGCATTACTTTCAAAGCTTACATTATGAACAAAAATCCAATAAAAAACAGATTTTGTTTTTAATTAACATTTCACGTTTTTTTTTTTTGGTGAATTTAAACTTTAATAAAATTTTCATTCAAATTGGTATTTTCTCATTTCAGGGTGAAATGGCAAGTTGTTTCAGAGATTATTGCAAAGTACACAACGAAAAATTTAATTTATTCTGTGTACCACATGATTGCCCCTGTTGTAAATTATGTGTCTTGGGTAAACACAGGATTGTGAAAATGTGCCGATTTAGAGAAAATAGTTCACAGCGTCACAAGTTCAGAAAAATTTCAAGAAGCTGAACAACTTATAATCGAAATTTTAGGAACCGTCGAGGAAATACGTAAAAATAGAACGGATCATGCCCATTCAGTTAAACAACAAAAACAAAATCTGGAAAAAGAAATTCTGTCTATGAGAGTAAAAATTAATAAACATCTCGATCGTATACAGGAAACACTCATGAACGAACTGGCTGAATTGGAAGAAAAAGAATACAAACAAAGTAAAGAAATATTGACATCTGTAATCTCACAAAAAAGAAAACTCAACGGCCACCAAACTACCTTGTCAACTATAAAAAATTGCAACATATGTACAAACTTTAATTTCGGAACATGAAATAGAACGTTATGTTAATATCATCGACAACTCTATACAGACACTTATTGAAACGGACGCAATGAAAAATACAACTTTTTTATATGAAATCGACAATGTAATTGAACAGTTTCAAACAAACGTTCCAATATCCGGCAAGATAACAGTGAAGAAACAGCCTTTCAAAATAACTATTTCCAGAGCAAAGATCAACCAAGCACAGATAATGGTCGCCCCCACACCGTCTAGGTCAATTGAAAATATTACTCTCAAGCTGAGGCAGAAGATAAAAACTCAGGAAAAGGATACAAGAGGGTGTGTATTGTTACCGCACGGTAGAAAGTTTTTTTTGTTATTATGAAGGCCGTGTCAGATCAACCAGGTAAACTCTCGCCACGGACATTAAGCAGTTGATGGAAAAGGAAACACGAGTTATTGAACTATAAATGTATTTATTAAATGATAAGGAATATTGCATTTTGCTGATTGGTCAAGACAGCATTTCCTTGCTTGTACCTCAGAGTGAGTAGACCTCGCGTGCAGTTTACTCGGGTTTTTGACTTGACAAATAAGAGACGACATTGCATTTTAAACAACCAATCGAATCGGCGTTGTTAATAACATTCGTCTATGTGAAATCTGTTGCAAACGAAAACGAAAGAACTTTACGATACGGTGTGCGAAAAATCATTCAACATAAATATATTTTAAGAAAAGGATACCGTGAATACAAGAGGAGTGTGTCATTCATATTTACCAGCAAAAATATAATGGGAATTTCAAAACCACAGGTTGTGTTGTCCAGTTTTAAACGAGAACGAGTGGTTTGATCACCATTTCAACTGATTTAAACAATTATTAGAAATTTAATATGTACCTGCAATTTTGCATCAAATATGCCGGTCTCTTTATCAACACATACTCATGAAGTAAGATGTTATATTTTCATAGTCAACGTATGACCCATTTTCTAATTCCGACAGTGATGTACTCTCTTCCAGTGGACAGATATCCCAAAAATCATCACTCAGGAACAGATTTTCGAAATCATCAATAAGAACAATTTATATTTACATGTTTTTGAACATGTTGAAAGTCATGTGTTAAGAAGCTGTACAAGGTCTGGCTTGCGATTCTATGTGCAAGATGAACCATAACTTCAATCATGTAACTCAGTGCAATATGACACTGTAGGGTAAACTGATACAGACTGGAACATGATGATATAATAAAAGCAGCATTTATAATCTTTTCCAGATTTTTGTGAACCTTCATCTTACAGCCGTGGTATGGACAAAATCTCTGCCAGTTGGGGTCTACAAATGCAGAAATACATCGGCAAACGAATACCGAAGCAAGAACGAGGAAAGGGAAATTCTAAAATTATAAATCCAATATCACGGCAATTCACAGCAACACGAATTGAGACAGTACGCAGCCATGTTAAGGAAACGTCCGTTTTTTCCATAAGGAGGAGATAACTCTAGTATGAAACTTCACGTCAACACGGCGTCGGCTGATATATTTTTTCTGATTTAGTAAATTGACGAGCACGATATCAAGCAAATGAATTGTTCTTTAAATGCAGTTTTTTATAAAGTATCGTGTTTTGAAGTAAACAGACGTGAAAAGTGTTGGAAAATGTGATTTTTTACGATTTTTCTAACTGGAGTGAAAATGATTGACAGATAGCTCCGCCCATAATCTTGATCAAAACGGTGCTTGCGTTAGGATGATGAACTACGACGAATCATGCATGGAATGTGCTATTTGGAGGACTGATATTCAAGTTCCAAGCTTAACACAAATGAAATAGGAAAGGATGGATTGTCATATATGAATGGTATGATTTATTACATTCTGTTTTAACATGATCTCGTGCTTGGCTTGTGCAAGGAAAGTGTGTCAGTGATCCCTGGATCACCGATCAGCTAATTACCCATTGATAATGAAGAATGTCAAACCCAACAGCCATAAAGCAATGTCACAATTTACTATGATGATCCTAAATTACCTGTTGACAAATAGTGCTCATATGAAAATCATTCATTCTGCAACCCCCATCNCCCCCCCCCCCATCCCCAACATACACCTCCTCACACACACACCCACTCTTGCACCTTTAAAAAACTTTTTATCCTTACATAAACGTTTATAGTTTGGTTTCTTTTCTGAGACACATATGCACAATGGGATACCAGTACATCAAAGGACTACCCCAGCATGTTATGAGACCTATAATTGCCCTGGGAAGGTCCCATTTCCTTTATTTACATGTAGCTGTGCTATAAAAAAATTTTAGATATCACTGGTCATGTTTTTATAACGTTTAACTTTGATGGCTTGAATGGGAATGGCTCTATTACCATGGATGTCAGGAACCCTTTTTCTGGCCCCTTTGTTCAGTTCTTATTTCAAAATACATATTAGTTGTGTTATAACCATTTATTGAAAATGTGTTGATACAAATAATATTTCGTATTTCGTATGTAGTTTGACCATATATACATCGAACACCTGACTAAATCTAACTGTTTTCATCTTTTCCTTGAGTGTTCCAACCATTTATAAATATTTCCATCAGATTTTTGGACTCCTCATGCAGGTTTTATCCATTAATACATGTGAAAGCATTAGAAGTATTTTTTTTTATTTATCTTTTTGGTCATTTTGACAAAATGATATTAAATGGTTGCTTTTATTACACCTTTTCAATATTTTCTTTGTACAATTCATAGTCACAAAAGGTATATTTCTTTCCATTGTTCAGAATAGAACTATTGAACATTAAATATACAGATCTTAATGGACAAAAGTATTCGCATGCTACATTTTTAGCCTGCATCTTTTTAAAGAAAAATATTGTGAAGTCAACATGGTCAATTCTGTTCCGATTTCCATGAAATTTTCAACAATAACCTCAGAATGTTATGTAGTTTAAATGTTTATTAAATTATTTCAGTATTAATTTCTACACAACAGTTTCCAAGAACTACATGTATATATATAATTCAAACAGAAAGTAAAAATATTGAGTCATAATTTTACCTACATTTATAAAATTTATTCTTTCAAACTACAGGTCAGAATATTATGGCCTAATAAACAAATAAACTTCATAAATTTCCTAGTTTAATAGTGCAAATTTCATTATTTAATCAGTGAAGAAATGGTTTCACAATAATCATGATAATTAATTTATTGACAAAATGTAGTTTTACATGAAATATGTAGGAAAAAATCATAGCGTGAGAATACTTTTGACCAAGAGCTATACGTGTAGTTCAAATTGTTCAAAGTCTATTAATTAACTGGTCAGTGAATAGCACTGTAATAACTTTTCAAGGACTGTTGATAAGTTCCTAAGGGCATGTCAGTTCCACATGAGTGAGGTTTTGTTGTGTACAAATTACATTCCAGCTGCTTTTGTTAGGGCCCCGCCAGTAAAACTGGCGGACGCCCTTAAGTAATCAGTCTGTCCGTCTGTCTGTGCGTCCGAAAATATCGTGTCTGAGCTATAACTTTTTTCTCTTTTGAGATTTTGCATGTGGATAGATCACTTCAAGACGACATGTTGCGTACCTTGGTTGTTTGACCTTTGACCTCAGGGTCACATTCATACTTTTTAGCTAGCCAGGACGAATGTCCGGAGAGCTATTGTCATACCCCCGGTGTCAGCGTCGGCGTTAGCAAAATTTTAACCTGGCTTGTGGAATTGAGACCTGAATAGCTAGGATGTTCATATTTGGTATGTGACTTCCTTATGATGAGAGCTTTCTTTTGGTACTATACTAGTAGACATTTTGACCTTGACCTTGCCCTTAGGGCAATTTTAAAAAAAAAACTCTAGAAGGTAGGCTTTTAGTGGTAGGGTGTTCATATTTGGTATGTAACTTCCTTATGATGAGTGCTTTCTAGTGGTACCATATTTGTAGACATTTTGACCTTGACCTTGCCCTGAGGGCAATTTTTAAAAAACTTTAACCTTGCCTCTAGAAGGTAGGCTTTTAGTTGTAGGATGTTCATATTTGGTATGTGACTTCCTCATGATGAGAGCTTTCTTCTGGTACCATACTTGTAGACATTTTGACCTTGACCTTGCCCTGAGGGCAATTTGTAAAAAACTTTAACCTTGCCTCTAGAAGGTTGGCCTTTAGTGGTAGGGTGTTTATATTTTGTATGTAACTTCCTTATGGTGAGAGCTTTCTTGTGGTACCATATTTGTAGACATTTTGACCTTGACCTTGCCCTGTGGGCAATTTTTTAAAAACTTAATAACTTTGCCTATAGAATTAAGTTGTTTAGTGGTGGGGTTTTCATATTTGGTATGTGAAATTCTTTTGATTAGAGCTATCTATTACTTTCGAATTTATTGTGCATTGAGGTTACTGGTATCCCCGGCGAGCTATGTTGTCTTCTGACAACTCTTGTTCAATGACAAAGTCATGTCCGGGTTTTATCTTTTCTCTCTTTTGAAATAGGCTTTTGATATTTGGCATGTACATTTGTAGCATGATGTAGAAAGATCAACTCAACACGACGTGTCGCCTACCTTGGTTGGTGACCTTTGACCTCAGGGTCACATTGATGCTTTTTCAATGACAAAGTCGTGTCCGGTCTATAACTTTTTTCTCTTTTGAGGTAGGCTTTTGATATTTGGCATGTAGATACAAAATGTAGACCACCTCAAGACGACGTGTCATGTACCTTGGTTGGTGACCTTTGAGCTTGACATTTGACCTTAGGGTTACATTAATGCGTTTTCAATGACAAAGTCGTGTCCAGGCTATTACTTTTTTCTTTTTTGAGATAGGCTTTTGATATGTGGCATGTAGATAGATCACCTCAAGACGAAGTGTCGCCTACCTTGGTTCGTGACCTTTGATCTTGACTTTTGACCTCAGGGTCACATTCATGCTTTTCAATGACAAAGTTGTGTCCGGGTTATAACTTTTTGATTCTTTTGAGATAGGCTTTTGATATTTGGCATGTGGATAGATTGCTTCAAGGTGACATGCCACATACAAAAGTTGATGACCCTTGACCATTGACCTCTAGGTCACACCTGGAGCAGGCCCACAGAGATGATTACCATCTCACTAATGTCTAGTTCTAGCAGGAGTAATCTGAGTCAGAACACCCCAACAATCTCACCACAGTTTATTAGTAACATTTTCCCTGGAACAACATATTCCAGCCTTCTGCAAGTATTGTGTATCAGTCGTGTAAGGGAGTTTGGGATCTCTCACAAGCCCACTTCCTGTTAGAAAAATTTGGAATTTTTTTTTGGTTTTTACCAAGTCGACACATGTCTTCTCTAGAAGTCTTGCTACTAACATGACTAAGGCATAAAATGAAGCAGCAAACATCCATATCCGATTCAGCTAATATTACAGATGATCTGGTTCGTAAGAAAAAAATAAAGCTCTGAGTGAACTCACTGATGGAAAATTGGGTTGGAGCTTTTTTGTTTTGTAACAAACCCCTGTGATCTACCAGCTGGCAGTTAGACAGCTTAGTATACCCGTTTGCCACCATTTGATGCCATTTTGAAACAACAAAAAATTGAAAGTAAAAAAATTACACAGGTCGGTATTAATGTTCAAACATCTTTTAATTTTTAAAACTTATAGTCTTAAGCATACAGCAAACAAATATATGTCCAATGCAATTTGGTTGTAAACATGTTCAATATAAAACGAAGCTCTGATATCACATTGTTTGATTACTTTCATCACTATTATAATGACGGACATCGGACATCCTTTCCCGGAAATTGAACATTGATTTTTTTGCTACATTTACTTGCATCTCAGACAAACATATTACATAAAATTTTTTGCGTTAGATTCACAAGAACAGAATCGAATCATATTTGAATAACTCAATCTTGTTATAAAATATTAAAAAAATATCTGTTTATGGACTTTGCTACATGTACATGTAACCTGCACACTGCATTGTTGACTGTCAAATCTATGATGATGCCCTCAAGTATTGAAATGATAATGTAATGAATGAACTGTTATTGCATGTCATGCTATTGGACATCTCACTAGATTTCAATGGTTTCTGGTATAATTATAGCAGTGCAATGAAGTTAAGGGTATATTTGTATATGGGGGGTGCTTTTTGGGGGATGTCAGGATAGGAATTTTTTTTAAGCTCAGGAAATCAGAATTTCTATAATTTAAGCCAAAGATTTCGGGAAATAAATGCATTTGGAATCAGATTTTCATCAGATTGTCATCAGTTGTTAAGTTCCTTTGTAGTTTTTTCGGGATTTAGTAGAAATAATGTTGGGATTCCAGAATGAGACCCTTTCAGATATTTTTGTACAGAACTTTAAAGTAAAATCATATGGAAAAAGTCTGAATTTCTTGTTAATTTTGTCAGGATTCTACCTTTCTTCTGGAAATATGAAGCTGTGTTCTTCTTATTATACGATCGCAAAAAAATTTAGGTCTTATAACCTCCGGAACCGAAACATATTGTTCGGTTCATAGAGGGACCTGGTTTTAAGAGGTGTCGGTTTTCTGCCCTCAGTTCCAATATATTATGGTATAATGTCGTTGTTGTCATCTGTACTACTGTAGACACTTCTGTAATTGGTCATTAACAATTTCCAGTTATCAATCCTTATGAAATTTCAAGACAATGTTCATTGTTACAAAAGGAAGGCCAAAATGGGTTTGATTATTATCTAATTGTAAGCTTTCAGTCATGTCAGTAGTACGTACGTTAAAGGATTTGGCTTCTCTTTTATGGTTTCCAAGCTATATTAGGGGTCAAATTGGCAAAACTTGCAAATTTTAAAAAATGTGTGAAATTTTTTTTTATAGGTCAGACCGCAATTAAGATTTTGTCATCGTATTATGGTATGGCTTCGGCGTCTGTGGACAGCATTACTTTTGTTCTAGTGGGCATATTGTTATCAAATTCTAGTATCATGTTTTTTGGCACATGCTTAAGCCCGGGTTTTTATTTCGTGCATCTTGCCCCGCCCGTTTTAGAAAAAGGGGCCAAAAGGGGTTAAATTGGGTATTTTTGTGTCTATGGACAGCATAACTTTTGTTCTAGTGTACGGATCATTTTCAAATTTAAGTATGTTGTTTCTTGGCACATGCACAAGCCCAGGTTTTAATTTCGCATTCCCTGTCCAGCCCGTTTTAGAAAAAGGGGTTAATTTAGGTATTTTCATGTCTGTACATGTGGACAGCATAACTTTGGTTCTAGAAGACGGATTGTTTTCAGATTTTAGTATGATGTTTCTTGGAACATTCTTGAGGACAGTTTTTGTCTCGTCGCGACGAAAATCGCGGAAAGGGAGACATAGGCGTGCAAAGTATGACGACAGCTACAGCGTTAACTTTTACTAAATACAGGATATTTTGAAAACCCTTTGATGTAGGAACATCATATTTGGTCCAGTGGTAGTACTAATCGAGTGCTCCCTGATGGACATAACGTCATGTGACCTTGACCTCAATTTCACGGTCTAGTGGCCACGTTAAGTTTTTCTCAATAACTAGAAGTGGTAGGTTGATAATATTTGGTATGTAGGTTGGTCTTGGGTAGTACATGTCAGTATAGCAGGTGACTTTTGTCCTCGACCTCAATTTCACTGTCTAGTGGCCACATTAAGTTTTTCTGCTAAAGTCCATTCCTCAACAACTAGAAGCGTTAGGTTGATAATATTTGGTATGTAGGTTGGTCATGGGTAGTACATGTCAGTCTGGTAGGTGACTTTTGTCCTTAACCTCAATTTCAGGGTCTAGTGGCCACGTTAAGTTTTCTGTTTAAGTCCATTTCTCAATAACTAGAAGTGGTAGGTTGATAATATTTGGTATGTAGGTTGGTCTTGGGTAGTACATGTTAGTCTAGCAGGTGACTTTTGTCCTTGACCTCAATTTCACAGTCTAGTGGCCACATTAAGTTTTTCTGCTCAAGTCCATTTCTCAACAACTAGTAGTGGTAGGTTGATAATATTTGGTTTGTAAGTTGGTCATGGGTAGTACATGTCAGTCTGGTAGGTGACTTTTGTCCTTGACCTCAATTTCAGGGTCTAGTGGCCACGTAAAGTTTTTCTGCTTAAGTCCTTTCCTCAATAACTAGAAGTGGTAGGCTGATAATATTTGGTTTGTAGGTTGGTCTTGGGTAGTACATGTCAGTCTGGAAGGTGAATTTTGTCCTTGACCTCAATTTCACGGTCTAGTGGCCACGTTAAGTTTTCTGCTTAAGTGCATTTCTCAATAACTAGAGGTGGTAGGTTGATAATATATGGTTTGTAGGTTGGTCTTGTGTAGTACATGTCAGTCTGGTAGGTGACTTTTGTCCTTGTCCTCAATTTCAGGGTCTAGTGGCCACGTTAAGTTTTTCTGCTTAAGTCCATTTCTCAATAACTAGAAGTGGTAGGTTGATAATATTTTGTATGTAGGTTGGTATTGGGTAGTACATGTCAGTATGGCAGGTGACTTTTGTCCTTGACTTCAATTTCACGGTCTAGTGGCCATGTTGAGTTGTTCAGCTTAAGTCCATTTCTCAATAACTAGAAGTGGTATGATTGATTGATTAGTTAGAGTTTAACGTCCAATGAGCAATATTTCAGCTATATCAGGACGAGAACATGTTAATCAATTCAAAACAAATTGTAAGTAAAAGAAGAAAGAAATAAAGGTGGAAGGGACAACCGGGGCAACGACTTTTGATTGCCACTGGAAAAGGGGAGAAATGGGTAATGGCAGGAAATTTAGCCTTCTATACGACACCCAGTGCGTCTGCTCTCTTTAGAGAAATATAGAAGGGGTCTTAATACTGCATGGAGCGTGGAGTTTCTCCACACAGTTTGGCTACAATGGTTCGCGGTCAGGCTTTCCGTATTATGACCTGACTACCCCGCAAAGACAGGGC
This sequence comes from Modiolus philippinarum, assembly GCA_002080025.1. Classification (NCBI taxonomy): domain Eukaryota; kingdom Metazoa; phylum Mollusca; class Bivalvia; order Mytilida; family Modiolidae; genus Modiolus; species Modiolus philippinarum. The sequence continues at coordinate 22,347 of MJUU01059031.1, read as the reverse complement.
ATTCCCCTATCCACCACCTGGGGACGCGCCCGGCAGCTCTGTAGCCAAAGCCCCTGAAAACCTATTCAGGTGCCGGGAGAAGTGGTATGTTGGTAATATTTGGTATGTAGGTTGGTGTTGGGAAGTACATGTTATTCTGGCAGGTAACTTTTGTCCTTGACCTCAATTTCACGGTCTAGTGGCCATGTTGAGTTTTCTGCTTAAGTCCATTTCTCAATAACTAGAAGTGGTATGTTGGTAATATTTGGTATGTAGGTTGGTCTTGGGAAGTACATGTTAGTCTGCAGGTAACTTTTGTCCTTGACCTCAATTTCACAGTCTAGTGAGCATGTTCACTTTTCTGATTAGTTCACTTAGATTTCACATACATAGAGGCCAGCAGGGACGAGCGAGACATCTTTTACGGTCTTCACTTGTTATTTTATTAGTTTGTGTCCAGTTAATTAACGTGTCAAGGTCCTTATTGTGTCCAGGAAATTACTGAGTCCACATTCATTTTGGTTTACACTTGTTCAAATTTCAGTGGTCAACATGCTGCGGTTTTATAATGCTGCGCTCAGTGTAGCCCTTTATTTTCAATGGATTCCTTATGAAAAATTAACATAGCACTCAACTATTAGACTTTTGGTAACTTGTATCCTTTCCCAGATATAAGGGGCTGAACTGGGTCAAAATTGCAAATTTGCAGATTACACAATCTACCTAAAATTTTTATTATACCCCCCCACTCGTATATTTTCAAAATTTGTGCATTTGTTATTTTTTATTTCAAAAAATGTTACAGATAGAGGTCAAGTGTAGATCTACCCACCTTGAAATTTTGAAGAAAATCCAAAAACCCTTGCAGGAGTATTGCCCTTTTTTCATGGAATTTTTAAATTTTTCGTATTTTTCATCTTTTATTTCCAAAACTATAGAAGATGAAGGTTAAGTGTAAATCGATAAAATGTTTGCCATGCTGTGTGGATTTGAAAACTGGTGTTGAAAATTGTTTGTTGACCGCCATTTTCAAAAATTAATGGCCGCCAAAAAAGGCGGAGAAATTCAACATTGTCCGAAATCAATGAAATTTGGTTTCAAAATAGATATTGATGTTGCGACTTCAAAACCGGTGTTGAAAATTGTTTGTTGACCGCCATTTTCAAAATGGCCACCAAAACTGGCGGGAAAATTCAACATTGTCCGATTTCAATGAAATTTGGTTTCCAAATAGATATTGATGTTGCGACTTCAAAACCAGTGTTGAAAATTGTTCGTTGACCGCCATTCTCAAAATGGCAGCCAAAAAAGGCGGGAAAATCAACATTGTCCGATTTCAATGACATTTGGGTTCAAAGTAGATATTGATGTTGCGACTTCAAAACCGATGTTGAAAAAATGTTTCTTGACTGCCATTTACAACATGACATCTCGACTTCAAAACTGGTGTCGAAAGTGGTTCTTAGCAAGAACGTTTTTGTCAAAAAAGCCCAACAAAGAAATATAGTAAAACATGATTAGACTTAAAAACAGTTCAAGATATTGGAGGAGTTTGAGCTAAGAAAGTTTGAGATACTGAAGATCAACTGTATAACTTACAATGTTACCTTGATTGTGGCAACTGAAAGCCAGGTGAGCGATACAGGCTCCTGGGAGCCTCTGGTTTTATGCCCTGCTGAGTGCCGACGATTGTGGAAGGGGCATGTAGTGTTGCCCTTGTCTGTCCTTCCGTACGTCCGTACATCCGGTTAAGTTTTGTGTTAAAGTCGATTCCTCAGAAATTGAAAGAGGTAGAACAATGATAATATGTCAGAAGGACGATCTTTGATAGTACTACATAGTTCACTAGGTAGTTTGAATCTTTGACCTATATTTCATGCTTGAGTGACTCTGGTTCAGTCCATTTATCAACAACTAAACATTAAAGGACAATGATATTTCTTCAAATTAATTGCCTTGACGAGTACTACCCAACTCATTGACAATTATGTGCCTTTGACCATGTTGACCTATATTATACCCTTCAGTGACATTGGTTAAGTTTTGCGTTAAAGTCCATTTTTCAACAACTATACATTATAGGACAATGATATTTCATCAAATTAATTGCCTAGATGAGTACTACCCAATTCATTGACAATTAGGTGGCTTTGACCTATATTTTACGCTTCAGTGATTTTGATTAAGTTTTGTGTTAAAGTCAATTTCTCAACAACTATACATTATAGGACAATGATATTTCGTCAAATTAATTGGCTTGATGAGTACTACCCTAATCATTGACAATTAGGTGGCTTTGACCTATATTTTACGCTTCAGTGACTTTGGTTAAGTTTTGCGTTAAAGTCAATTCCTCAACATCTAAACATTATAGGACAATGATATTTTATCAAAGTAATTGCCTTGATGAGTACTACCCAAATAATTGACAATTAGGTGGTTTTGACCTACATTTTATGCTTCAGTGACTTTGGTTGGGTTTTGTGTTTAAGTCCATTTCTCAACAACTTCACATCATAGAAGAATGATATTTCTTGCCTTGACGAGTACTACCCAAGTCATTGACAATAAGGTGGCTTTGACCTGTATTTTACGCTTTGGTGAATTTGGTTAAGGTTTGCCTTTAAGTCTATTTTCCAACAATTACACATTATAGGACAATGATATTTCATCAAATTAATTGCCTTGATGAATGCTGCCAAAATTAATGACAATTAAATGGCTTTAAGCTACATTTCAATAGGAGGTTATCCATTGCGATGATCTATTGGCGGGGCATCCGTGTTTTACAGACACATTCTCTAGATTTTTACTGATTTTCATTATTTGAAGAAAATTTCTAGAAAATTGAAAAAAAATTGTGCGTAGAAATATGGAGCGGGTGGGGATGAGAATCTATTAATTAATTGATGTGGCCTATAATCTTATCACTGATGACTTGTACTGATCTCATCATGATTTGATTGATAATTCCAAAAGCCCCAGTGCAGTCCCTTACGTATTTCCTATCCATTTTAAGAACTAGATGAAAGTGTGAGATTCTAAGCCTAGACCATATAATATAATCTTTCATGACAATAACATGAATGGATGATCATACATACACATGACGTATATGGGGGAAATATCAGTTTTAGTTGATTAAAACAATTCTTACATTTATCTTGTTGGTATTTGTTCAAATATTAATATAGAATGATGTCTTCACTTGTCTGAATGTATAAATATTGTTTTGTATTTTTCAGGTTCACCAAACAGTTTGAACACGCTGTAATCCATCATCTTAGCTGAAATTCAGATAGATTTGCAAAATGTTTCCTTGAATCTGAAGCTATTTAAGAGATATCAGATTTCAGATTTCAGATTTCATAAATTGTTAAATACATTTAAAAAGTTTTATCGAAGATATGAACATCTGACTTCTAAATATAATGTCACTCGCAAACAGCTTATTTCTAAGGGCATTTCCCATCCTCGATTTTACGGAAATGTTGTTAAAAAATGCCAGAAACTGATTAAAAATCCAGAAAAACTGGGACGTAACTTACATTCTTTACGCAATAGGGGATATCGACAGGATATTCTGCACGTGTCCGTTAAATTAGCTTTGGGATCCAGTGACCTGAGGATTTTACACACATACTGGCCTCTCACTGATACTGCCGATGTCTACTGAAATACATGACGATTCTTTACCAAACCCATTGGGAGTTTTGAATTTGATTTTCCTTCCGTAGTGCGACAGTGTTTTACCAGCAGACTAGGCTCCTTGAGCTAGCCGGCAGTTTAGCGGCGAGCACTCTTTGACCCATCTTTCAAAATTACGTTTTGTCCCCCCATTTTTCTTTTCTAGATTGTGGTCATGGAGTTAGTAGTCTATCTGTATGGGTTTTATTCGTATGTTTATTCTACAATAGGGAAACGGGACAGAGAAAGGGGAGGTTTGGGTACCCATAAACCGGTTTAACCCTACCGCTGGCTTTTGCTAGTGCCGGTACCAAGTCCGGCTGTCCCGAGTTCCTATCGTTGTTTATGTTTGTCTTTTGTATTTTTATTGTGG
>MJUU01059031.1:960-16823 GCA_002080025.1 Modiolus philippinarum | reverse complement strand
CTAGTTTTCTATTTGTGTTGAAGCTCAAGTATGGTGATTTGAATCATGACCCCTTTTTCAAGTCTTTGACTTATCTACCCCCTGCCTGCTTATAACTTAGTTTTTATCCATTGAAGCCTCAGGGACCGACCATTTAACCTGAAGGGGGGGGGGGGTTATGGTTTTTTTTCTGGACAGAAATTTATTTATTTTTTGTTTGCACAGAATCAGAATCAGAATCAGAATATTTTATTACCAAATTAGGGCCCCAGGAGGGCATGATACATCAAAAATTTATGATTGGTATACAAGTACAATGTATCAACAAAATATGCACATGTATCAACAAAATATTTTTTTGCAAAATTAACATTATTTTTTGGGGCAGAAAGCCTCCTTCAGAAATTTTTTTTTCATCATTTTGGCAGCCAAAATATTTTTTTCACGTAAAATCAGATCCAAAATATTTTTAGAAAAAAACATAGCCCTCCCCTTCAAGTTAAATGGTCGGTCCCTTATATTGAAAATTTTTGTCAAGTATTTCACTGCTTCTGTATATGTTGAGTTTTATGTCTATCATTCATCTACCTTTTGTTTGCCGATAACTTTGGTTTTAAGCTCACCTGAAGCAAAGGATCACTGTGAGCTTTTGCCATCACTTTGCATCATAGTCTGTCCATTGTCCGTGTGTCTGTTAACTTTTCACATTTTCATCAACTTTTTTGAAACCACTTAAGCAAATTTAACCAAACTTTATAGGAATGATGTATGGAAGGTCCTTATTTCGTTCCGATCCAACACAAACATAGCCGCCAGTGTGGAACTTATATTTAACATTGAACGTTCTGAAACCACTGAAGCAAATTTAACCAAACTTTACAGGAATAACTTGTGGAAGGTCCTTTACGAAGATTGTTCATTTCATTCTGATCCGACAAAAAACATGGCTGCAAGCGTGAAACTTATGTTAAACATTAGACCTATGGAAAATTCACCATTTTCATCAACTCCTTTGAAACCACGGAAGCAAATTCAAAAAACTTTGCAGGAATGACATGTTGATGGCCCTTTATGAAGATTGCTCATTTCATTCCAATCTGACAAAAAAATGGCCAACATCATGTAACATGGTTTCACAATGGACCATCTGGGGGAAATCACATTTTGATCTCCTATTAAACATCTGAAGCAAACTACAGGAATTACAAATGTATGCATGGGATATCATCTACAAAAAGTGTTCATTTTATTTCAATGTGACAAAAAACACGACTGCCAGCACTTTTACAGTTGATATACTATTGCATTACTGCACAAAAAATAGCTTTAGCATTTGGTTGTTTGGTATGTGAATTGAGATGAACTTTAGAAGGAGAATGAGGGCTCTATTTCAGAATAAGGCCATTGTAAAAAAATATTCAGATTCTCATCTCCTAGTCCTATATTTTTTGCAGCTTCTTCAAAAAGTTTATTTTGATGTTTTGATTGTTTTACCAACAATTTACAGCATTTTAATTAACCATACATGTATGATAAAAAAAAAGAATTAAAATTACCCATCTGCCCTGAATTTTTTTCAAAAAGTTCGATGAGAATCTAGGATTTTTTTTATGATTGCCTTTGCCTATGTTATGGTTTCCTATTTTAGTTTTGATTTTTGTATTATCCATGAAAGAGCTGTAATAAGCAAGTACAAAATATGATGACAGATCATGAGGGTAGATAAAACAGCTCTTATATGAAAAGTTTGATGATGTGTAAATATCATGTGGAACTGATACTGAATAAAATAAATAAAATATTGTACATGTTCCATATTTAATCAGATGGCAAGGTGAGTGAGCAAATTGCATCATGAATTTCTTGTAGTCAAAATGTCTCATGCACATTTACTTGACATTCTTCATTAGCCTATTGGACACTTTCAGTGAATAATCTTTGACAGCAAAGTGAGGGAGGGGTATGGTATTTTACACATTTTTGTTTACCAATCTTGAGACGTCATATGCTGTTTATTTCCACAAAATTTTCCTAATTTCTTTGAGTGTTTGATTTTAAATTTAAAGCACAAATCACTGGTAAACTATTTTATTTCTGGGATTGTACAACCTAGCTGTAATTGACAGTTATTCGGTGATTTTTTTAATCAGATTGAATTTTTTTAGGCTTTCATTTTTTTCTATCAAAATTCAAGCCTATTGCCTACTCACCCCTTTCCACTTTTCAGTATGGGTTGGTACATAAAGATCAACAACGTCCTAAATTTTTAAAACATTATTCAACTAACTGGAATAAAAAAAAAGAAAGTGAACACACAAAAGACACGAGACTAGAGAGGGATAAAAACGATGGCTGTGTGGTCTCGGAAAAAGGGGGGAGAGGGGCATGATTTCCGATGTCGTCACGTGCGACTCAATTCATAAATCTTGCTATGTTGTAAGTTGAATATCTTCTGGAACTGATTTAAGTATGTTCATCTGCAAATATAAGGATAATATGACGTTCTTCTAACGTTAGGCCTATGGCTATAAGCCCGTTTTCCTCTAACGTTAGGTTTGATTAGCATTGATTGCACTGTGTATTTTCTACCTTTCATACTTGATAATGAGTTGGAATGACCGTTTATTTATATTAAATCGACAATAACTAGATAATATAGCTTAACCAGTCACGTAATGATTTAGAACCATCTACGTTGACGTACGGATACGGTTACCCGGCATTGGTTTCTTAATCGCCGCTGCGCTTTAAAATTAGATAAATGAACGCCAAGTTACATATTTTTGAAGAGGGTTCAAAAAATGCAAAAGCGCAAGGTGAAGACCAAGACAAATCGATGGATTCTTTAGCAATATTGAATATTCAGAACTCTGGCTATATGAAAAGTGCTGGGGGTAGATTAAAATATTCCGATTTCAAGTAGATTTTTCTCAAAAAAAGACGCTCCAGACGTCAAAAAACGTAAACTTGTTTAGTAATGTTCATTTCTTTAGTAAGATGTTGAAATCTATTTTAACCCCCAGCACTTTTCATAAAGTATTTTTGATCCTTTACAAGAGACAATTTTTTTCTTTGTACTAGAACCGCATCTTCACCTTGCGCTTTTGAGTTAAATATGAGAGTGTGGAACGTTTTCGGTTTTTGCTTGTTCCGTGCACATACGAGGTCACGTGACATGAATAAATGTAGTTTTCAGGACATCACGTGTATCTTATTCAAATAACATAATAAAACAATGGCAAAGGTCCATATATTGAAAACTTTTGCGAGGTAAACATGAAGGTGGCAAAAAAACGGCGATTTCTAAAAGGAGTAATGCCTTAACATCACTGCATATGACAAAGACGTAAGGGTAAGCGTGATCTGCTCCACGCGTGGCACCCCTCACACTGCCAGTGAAAAGTCTGGTTTTGTCACAGTCGGTGTAAGTCAGTCCGGTAACAAATTCTGGCTCTACCGAAAGCTATCTGTTCTCATTAGTGAAACAGAAACATTGTAATGGTCTGTCGTGGTGACGATCGAAAAAACTTCTGTAGTGACAATTGCAACAGTGACAGAACATACCCTTGATGGATAAGTTTTTGAGACAGTAATTTGCTCTGTTGACAAAATCGCTGTACAAACTACAGGCACGGCAATAGCGAATGAGTTGTGAAATGTACACGTCATATGCCCGAGAAATAGGCATATTACTGCTAAAAAACGGTAAGTTCACTATTAGAAAGTCGAAATCATCACGCTTGTCGTAATGTTTTGTTTTCAAACGTCCAGAGTTGTTGTCAATGTAGAGGTAAAGCTTGTCGTAATGTTTTGTTTTCAGACGTCCAGAGTTGTTGTCAATGTAGAGGTTTAGGTCCAGGTATGATGATGATGTATCACAGGTCTCTTTAATTTCGAGTTCATTTGGGTATATAAGATGAAGTTTATCCTTAAATTGAGGATTGTTCAATGAAAAAACATCATCTATATAACGGAAACTGAAATTAAAGGATTCGGCTAGTCTTTTTTCTGAACTAGCCATTGTATGAACCTGGCTTCATACGAATAAAGAAACAAATCTGCTAAAAGTGGCGCACAATTAGTCCCCATAGGTATCCCTATTGTCTGCTGGAAAACTTGTCCTCTAAATTCTACAAATATTTTATCAAACACGAAAACCAGCATTGCAATGACATCCTCCTCTGTATACTTTTTGTGTGAATCAGTGTGATGTTTAACAAAATAGGCCCTATCTTAACAATTCACTAAATATGAATATCTTCTTTCACCCTTTTTAGTGCAGAGAGACTAATGTATTAAATCCCGGAGTAATGACTTAAGCTTATCGTGTGGAAGAGTAGTATAGACAGCAAAAATCCATATGTTTTGACACTGTTGCCGTGGTTGAGTTCAGTTGAAGATAGATATTCTAAGTCTTTTGAGTTTTTGAGAATCCACATCTGATTCACTCCACTTTATCACTATATATCTTGAGGCCATCTTTGACTGCAGTAAGTAATGAAGTGAGGAGCTTAAAAAGGGGTTTTGTTGTGCATTTGGCAGACCCAGCAATGTATCTCTGTTTGTAAGCGCATTTATGTAATTTAGGTACCCAGTAGAAACAAGGCAGGTTGTTCTCTTCACTCAAACTGGTACCAAAGTAAGATAATACTGATTTGTGATTGTTTAGTATGTCCTCCCTTGGTATGGTGGAGAGTTTGTATGTGGGGTTGCCAAATGACTTGTCAATGCCCATCTCCTTCATTAAGCAGTCAATGTGGTGTCTTTTGCAGATAAATGTGATGTTGTTTTGGGCCTTGTCAGCTTTTATGATGCCATAATTGTCATGGAGGAAGGGCAATATTTTTTCTACTTCGGGATCATCAAATATGCTTTTTGAATTGGGGCTCATGGTTATCTTAAGACGCCTCATTCGAGCTGCAATCAATGACTGTACAGACCTGATCTAGTCGGACAGTGTTTCAACCTTTTCCTTCTCTCTCTTAGCCCATTGTTAGGCGTATTCCTCAACTGCCTCCATCAATATTATAAAGATATGTTTCCAATTGATGGGTTGGGGTTCACGATATTTCGGAAATGATCACTTAGGATTAATACTTAACTGTATGATTTGATTGGTTAGAATTTGTATTTTTCGGATTACAGTTGAAAAAAATATCAGTTTATCCTACATGCTCTAAGTTGAGTAATAGTATGAGTTGCATCCTGTAAGCATGACATGAAACAATCGTTTGCTATTGATGACACTCAACAAATACTGATGTCAAACAATAACTTTAATCATGTTATTTTAAATGAACAAGAATGCTGTAATACAGATAAGTACAATTAATGAATGCATGTTTTAGTATGATGGGATACAACCTGTAAGAAACAAAGCTTGTTGTTAATGGATTTGACTGAAAATTCAAAGTTAACCTTGTTTTCTAAAATGTACTACATATACAAATGCAAAATGTTAGACTAGATATTTGATATCATGTAGATCATGTAAAACAAACCTGTAGAGAGAAATTGTTTTTGCTTACCATAAAGAAAAAAATAAAATGATATAAAAATTACTTAATGCAGTTATTGTGTGGGAAGATGAATGTACAATGTATGATAATGTATGATTTGTTAGGTAACAAAGATATGAACAATAGCTGTGTAATTTGTCTATAATATCTATGCATTCGAAGAACAGTCAAATCTGGGTGGAATACACTTTCGCTATTCACGTCTTTTATTCTAAATCCATTGGCTTCCTAGCAGAGAAACATCTAAGTCAAACCAAATAAAGTTAAGAGTTGTCAAGTGTGATTTTATTCAAATTATCTTTCCACTGCAGAATTAGAACATTACAATTAGAGTAACACACAACATTAATTGAAAATTTAAGTTATTTAAAAAAAACTGCTGGTTTAAAACTGATACAATTGATCTCAGATTTATTTGAAATGAAATGATGCCCTTCACAAGCATTTTGCAGAAAAGGCCATATATGTCATTAGGTTTAAGAGTTGAAATGACTTTTTTTGTCATCCAAGTGTTTAAGTACTTCTGATATTTTAAAAGATTTGGGAAAATGGCATTTAATTTTAAAGGTTTGCATTTTACTACTGCCTTGTACATGTAAAAATAGTAGTGACTACAGACATACATATAAATAACATACATACATACATTTTTATATACATACATTCAAATATACATACACACACATACATACATATAACATACATACAAACATACATACATATATACATAAACATTTATTCATGCATACATAAATAAATACGTACCTACATACATACATACCAACCTACATACCTATCTACCTACCTACCCACCCACCTACTAACGAACGTACATATATACATACATATTTGCAAACATACATACATACATACAGACAGACATACATACATACTGCATACATACATACCTACCTACAGACATTAATGTATGCATACATATGTACATGCACACATACATTCATGTATGCATACATACATATATACATACATACATAAATAGATAAATATTTACATGCATGCATATATGCATACATACGTACTTACTTACATACCTACCTTGATGTGGCAACAGATGAATATGTGCTTCCACGAATGTGTGTTATTACAGTCATATATATGTTTTTATACACATGCTTGTAAAAACACTCGTATTATCCACCAAAATGCATGAGTGCACACATACATATGTTCATTCATACATACATATATTCATGCATACATACTTGCATACATACATAGGTACAAACATACCTACCTACCTACATATATATATACAAACAAACATACAAAGATACATGCAAATATACATACATAAATAAATACTTACATACATTAATACATCCACACATGCATGCATAAATACATACATCCACACATGCAAACATAGACACATACATACATACTGACATACATACAAAAATGCATAAACATATTGAATGTCAGCCATGATTTGTTAAAATAACAAAAAACCGAAATTATTGTAAATTTAGTTTCTGCATATGACCATATCGACAACTTCGTCTCTTCAGTGCAGATCAGATCTAAACATTTGGAAAACCACAAACCAAAACATGATTGTAAATGTGATGAAGCATATCTAATGATCTGTAAAGAAATATGATTATACCTCCACTGTCTAAAAAATTTGGTATGGCTGGAGTTGTAAAAAACGCTCTGGTCACAATACAATTTTCATCCTTTTCATATATTTTAAGATCCACTTTAACAAGGCCCCCGAGGGAACCCCCGGTATAGAAATAGGACCTAGTATCTCCGGCTTGTGGGGTATGACCCCTCCTAAACGGGGCCGACCCCGAGGGAACCAAGGGATATAGAAATAGGACCCATTCCTTGGTTGTGCGGGATTAATAAATACACAACCCATCTTTCGGATGGGATGTAAACTCAGGTCCACGTGTTGGAAGAAATGCCACGCTTCCTGCACGTTAAAGAACCCTTGTAGCAAGCTCTTTATTGAGTGGTCCGTAGGTGATTAGCTACAAGGCTAAATTCCTAGCCCCTATCGATTTCACACTACTTTTCCAGTGGCAGTCAGAATTTCCCGTCCCATGACCCTTTCCATACCCCAAGGTGATTATTTATTAACAAACTTGTTCTCGTCTTGATATAGCTGAAATATTGCTCAGTAGACGTTAAACAATATTCAATCAATCAATCACTTTAACAAGGTCATTTGCACATCTGAAATTAACACAATCATATGATCAATTGATTTATTGATAGTAAATATATATGTTTCATGCAAAAAACTGCAGCAAAAATAGAGGGACCTTTTATTATGTGAATATATAATGATAACATAAGGCTTTTCTGATGTTGTATAATATAGTTTCAATAATCTTGGGTATTGAGTTAATTATAATTGAGAAATAAGATACAGGCTATTTGATTTTATCTGAACAAATCTTTTTATCTTATAAATATCATACCATATATAAATTTAAATTCAGCGTGGATTCAGCTAGTTAAGGCAAAAATTCTGTTTGCCTAAAAAATTATCTGGCCTGCACCTGGGGTGAAAAAAATAATCTGGCTCTCAATTTTGCCTTTAGAAAAAAAACTTTCCCAATAAAATTTTCTTGCATTATATGTATTAGAAGAAAAATTTACTAGGCATGTGTAGCGGGAGAAAAAAATCCAACTCGAGGGAAAATGGAAAATTCCAGCCCCCCCCCCCCTGAAAATCGAATGGTCCGTGCCTTACAGTGCATGTAGTATGTGTGTATATATATGTAAGCATACTTTCGTTCCGAAACTTTAACTTTGGCTATTACTTTTGAACTTTGTAAGATAAACTTTTCATACTTGGCATGTGTATAGGTCTAGTCAAGAGGACCATAAAAAATGCAAAAAATAGGTCAGGTTAACGGTCATAGAGGTCTAAAAGGGGTGAAATTGGCTGTTTCCATATATTTGACCGTAGGATCCTTTTGAGACGGCCTTTGTTTTATGTTATTGCCAATAAAATTGCACAACTGTAGTATGCCAACAGATTTGAGGTAGCATTTACGGTTTTTAAGAAACAAGAGGCCCAAATGGGGTCAAATGGAAAAAATGAATTTTTAAATTAATTTTTTTGTCGGATCTTGATCCAGTATTTTTCTGTAGGTTTCTTATAGCATGTTTAAACAGATAATTTTAACAATTAAATCAATTACTGATATGATGGACTTTTGGAAAAAAAGATAAACTTTAGCACAAATATATCTTTTGAATGGTAAGTGACAGGGCTTTCATATTTTGCATGTTTTTTTCCTTTTTGCAAGACCTTTCAATTGGTACAAGAATATTTGACTTTGGCCTTGGCATGTAAAGAACTGCATAAAAACTTTAACATTGAAAATATCTTATGAATGCTAAGTGATGTGGCTTTCATATTTTGCATATATATTCCTTGTGGCAAGACCTTTTAATTGATAACAGAATCTTTGACCTCTTAACCTTGACCTTGGCATATGACCATATTTGAAAACTTTAATATCTGACAGTCGTTTGAATGGTAATCGGCCAAAGGGAGATAAGTATATAATTGATATGAGGAATGTCTGCAATATTTTGATTGATTCATTGATGTTTTACGCCAACTTCAGCAATATTTCAGCTATATTGTGGCGAGAACTGTTAAGTATATTGAACAAATTATGTTAAATTAATAAAATATCAATATAAAACCATTATAGCTTAATACAAGAAAAAAAGTGTAAAATATAAAAAAAAGCATAATAGGAGAAATGTCAGTTACACTGTTTTAATATTATAACTTTCAGATAAATCTAATGACAAAAAAAAAGCATAATAGGAGAAATGTCAATTAAACTGTTTTAGTATTAGAACTTTCAGATAAATCTAATGACATTTGTGAATAGGTCTTTAAAACAACCAGCAGAATAAAATCACGCCTGATATCGGCAATATCTACACATTCAATTAAAACATGTTTGATTGTATAAGGACAATTGCATTGAATACATTCAGGTCAATCGTCACTGTTTAGGATAAAAATATGTGTTGTTATAGTGTGTCCAATACGAGTAATATTTGATGAAATATCATCAGACTTAAGTCTATTTTATATATAGAAACAATGAAGTTTTGTATTAGAAAATATTTCTGAATATTATCTAAAGAATTTGTATTGAAAAAGATCTAGTCAAGTTTTTTCATTTATCATAAAATTTTTACATAAGAATATTTTGTGAATGGTAAGTATTATTGGTTTTCTTTTATCTATGGCAATTTGATTTTTCAGTTGATTCCAGAATTTATATACATATTAATTTTTATATCTATACAAACAATAAGTACGACAGATCTCTAACCATACAACGTTTTATACCATGTAAATATAGACAAAAAATCAGCCCGTCTTTACTGTAAGAGATGCCATATGCTTATTTAGGTTCATTCCATCAGTAAGCATAGCTAGTGGAACTGTTCTTTCTTCCTGACAATCTTCAAATATATTGCCATCTGAATACAGTCTTTTATAGATTTTGGCATTTGTGGAATCTCTTAATATTCCATTAAGAGTACATTTACCACAGAATAAAAGTTCACACGAATTCGCAGTGTCAAACCATATTGTCTGTCAGGGGCCTTTTTGCATAACAGTTTTTAGCTTGAATTCTTAGCTTGAATGAGTCACAAATGAAATGTTTTTATTGAAGTCGCCTTTTTCAAAATGTCTATACAAAATGTAATCATTTACACAAGCATTATTTATTTCCATTGGCATCAGTAAGGGTTTGATAATTAATTTTTTTGCTTCCTTAAATGTTTGCGGCAAACAATCTGTAGTTGGGAGATGAGCCCTCTCATTATGTAGAGCATTGAACATTGCAGCTTTTGACATTCAAATGCTACCTGAAAAACGTAAAATGTCGAAAAACAGCATAAATTAATAACGTTGGATCCTGCATAAAATGGTTTCTGGAAGTTTTCCAGTAGATATTGGTTCTCATCAAATAAGTATTTTGAAATGATGTTGGGATTGGTGTTCTGACTGTAACACTTAGCACGACTTAGCCTCTGCAGAAAGGGCATTAGACACTGCTTCATTGGTGGATCTGCAAATAAGATTATTGGAAATAAGATAAAAAAGAATGTGTTTGTTTTGGATTCAGATTTCATATCTGGAATAATACCGACCACAATCACGTTTTCTCTTTTAAATCTCTCTACACTGGGTAAATTCAAGACTGCAACATAAATTGCACCAACACAGTAATTTGTGTATTTAAATGACTGAAACCAATCGACGTTTAGTACAACACCAAAGTCAGCTTCATTTGTGAAAAAAATTGTATTTCCGGCCGTTGAATTCTCTCCAGATATTTCTATCATAAACATCAAACATAAATCCTTCTCTTCTTTCTAATAACCTCCAGTTTTCACACATTTCCTCAAGACAAGCCTTTGAAGACTGGATTTAACAGATTTATCACAAAAATGTTTGAATGGATCAAAATTTTCTTTGTAATATTTTCAACTCCATACAATAATACCTGACCACAAGATTTTCTCCTAAAATGCGGTCACCTATGGTTAGGAAATTCAATAAATGAACAATGTTTTGATACCTTGACACTATCAATTACAACCTGGCACTGATCATAATCATAAAAAATAACATTTTGTACAAACAACATACTCATCATAATCACTGTCAATTTCCATTACCTTTCACATAGAATACAAACTCGTCCGAAATGTTTCATGAAAAGTTCTATATCTTTTTGAGGAAGATGAAACTTCATGGAACTTAGCAGAGCTATTTATATAAAATGTTCCATTTACAAGATGTGAAGAAAGGTTGATGTTATATCAAATCACATAAATGTTAAGAATGGCATCATTCTTTTGTTCTAATTTATAGGTATTTTGAAGAGAAGAAAAAAAAGAAGAAGACAGTGACTATGAAAGTGACAGAAGTTGTAAGGGGGAATGCGACAAATTGAGCGAAGAATTAACAGACAATGAATTTTGTTCTAACATACAAGTCAAGGAAAAGCCCAGGAAAATAACAGAAGAAAATGAATTTTTTGCTCAATTGAACAAAAATAAACTTTTTTCAAAAATGGCAAAACATAACAGAAACAAGCGTTTTACAGCTCATTTAAGCGGAAAAGCTAAAAGACAAGATATGTTCAAATTATATGTGATCAAAACGCATACATTTTTTTCATATGTAAAGACACCTCTTGTAAATAGCAAAATACCGGAGTTACTGTTCATTATAATGAATACTATTAGTCTTTTAGATAAATAAGAGATTAGCTCTTAAAACTCCAATTCTTTAAAGTAAAAAGAAAAAAACTTTCTTAATAGTAGGGTATGATGAATTTTCATTTTTCATAGAGTTCTTTAAGTTTGTTTATGAATAAAAAGAAAACATAGACCATACAGTGTGAAAGTTTCACACATATATATATTTAAATCTGTGAAGAAACTACAGCTGAGGAACATCATTTCAGAGGGTTTGTACATCACTTTTCAGTAGTGAGACTACCACTGGGGAGAGTTCTGTTACAAGTATTTGTTTGTCAAACTCTATTTTTGCCAGTTTTAAACCGGGAACGGTGGTATAAATATCTGTGGGCGGAGCTTAGTTTCAAATTGTTCAGTATTTTGACCAAGGTTATGTCAAAGAGTGAAAATTACCAATTATTATGTTTACCGTGGTTTATTCATTTCAATTTTTTGCAGGCATAATCCATAATGTACAACTATACATGCACTCTTTTACATGCAAATTCATGCTCAATTATCGGCAAAATACTTGAAAATCATATCCAAAAATTCAAATTTCTGACAACTTATGACCTTTAGGGTCATGAGTCATGTGACAATAATCAGCCAAAAACAAAAACAAAAACACGTGCTTATATTGAAACATGCATTGCACTTTCCATTTTGACGTGTAGGATATTTTTTTTCCTTGCAGAATTATTTATTCCAATAAAAATTCCAATTTTAATGCAACAAGAGTATTGATTCATAATTGTAAATTACTTTTTATGGACTTTCACGTATGTCCGGGAAAATAATGGAACACATCTGACATGTAAATATTTATAACTAAAGTTCACAACTTCGCTGCCAGTGGAAAGTAAAATTAAAATAAATGACAGTTAGGACCATCTATGCCCCATATAAGGAACATCGGGTGGATTAGGATAAATATGGCGAACTTCGTTCAAAACGTCTGGTATTGTATCTCGCACACCGCCATAGCTGACCCACGATTCATCATCATCATCTAGATTCATATCTCTTCGGAGAAAACTTTGTTACTTATGATTATATCTTGGAGTATTCCAACCACCACGACGTTGAATTAAAGTCCAAAATTTATGACATTTAGTCTCCCGTATCCCTTTATTTCTAATGTTAGGACGGACAGGGTCTAATGGCAACCATGATTGTCTATTGTTTACAACACATGGATCTAGGAAACAAAAACAACATTCAGTAGACGAGATCGGCGATTGAGCTGTTTCATCATTCGAACTATGACCTTGATTGTCATTTAGAATTATAACGGTATCGTCTGTCTTTTGATCAGCTGTGTTTACTTGTGTATCAGATAAAATTCCAGCATCAACAACAGGTAGATTGATTGATTGATTGTTGTTGTTTTACACCAACTTCAGCAATATTTCAGCTATATTGTGGCGAGAACTGTTAAGCAACTTGAACAATTATGATAAAAACCATTAAAGCTTTATACAAGTAAAACAAGAGTATAAAATATAAAAAATATAAAAACCATTATAGGAGAAATGACAGTTTAACTGTTACAATATTACAACTATAAATTAAATCTTACTAAATAAATTGATTGCTTTTAAAAATTGAACGATTTTGTCGCCAGCGACATTTGTAAATAGGTCTGCTGAATAAAAAATCACGCCTGATATCGGCAACATCTACACATTCAATTAAAACATGTTGAATTGTATACGGACAATTGCATGGAATACATTCAGGTCGATCATCACTGTTGATCATCACTGTTGAGGATAAATCTATGTGTTGTTCTAGTATTTCCAATACGACATCGGGTCAACACTACCTGTTTCCTATGGTTTTTACCACAGGAACCGACCTGTTTACCGACGTCTGACTGTATTCCATGCAGTTTATTATTTATTTGCAGATCCCATTTGGCCTGCCATAACTCCAAAATATATTTAACAATTAAAGGCTTAATGTCAGTGTACGGTACTGGACAATCCGCCATCTCGTCATCTAGTGCACCCTAGGCCTCCTGGTCAGCAACTGTGTTTCCATAGATCCCCACATGACTAGGGGTCCAAACATAAATGACTTCTTTGCCCAATGCTACAAGTGATTTATAGAATTCGGCTATTTTCAAAATAACTGGGCGTTTTATTTTTCGACTTTCAATTGCCAATAGGCATGAGAGTGAATCAGAACAAATCATGAATTTATTTGATTGCGATACAGCTACAAATTTAAGTGCTGAGTAAATAGCGTTAGCTTCAGCAGTAAAGATGGAACTAGAGGATAGTAATCGGAGAGTAGATGCACGGTCTCCAAAAACGGCTGCAGAAGCCACTCTGTCTCCATCCTTAGAGCCATCTGTATAAAATTGCAAGTATTCAGGATGTTCGGATTTAATTCTTGCGAAGTCCTGCTGGATAACCAGAGGATTGCTATCAACCTTTTTGTGTTTACGTAGTTCAAAATTAAATGTTGGTTTTGGGTTCAGCCATGGCGGTTTTTGGGGAGTTTCTATAGGAGCAATTTCATCTAAATTTATATTAGCAGATTCAAGGTGTGATTTGATACGAAGACCAAAAGGTTGTATAACGTTTGGTCGTTTTTTATAGTCAGCTTTGTGAAGAGGTTTGAAAACACAGTTGTGAGAAGAATTGGAAAGATACGCTTTAAGCTGTGTTGCATATTGTAAACCAAGTTTAATACGTCTTTCTTCCAAGGATGGTTCATTAGCTGTAACATAGTGACTCTCCACAGGATAAGTTCTGAACGCACCTAATGAAAGACGCAAACCTTGGTGGTGAACGGTATCTAGTAATTTAATGTATGATTTACGGGCGGAACCGTAAATAAAACATCCATAATCTAGTTTTGACCGAATCAACGATCGATATAAATTTAATAAAACAGTGCTATCCGCACCCCAGTCTGTACTCGACAAACTTTTAAAATATCTAATGCCTTTAGGCATTTGTTTTTTAGCATTTTGATATGGGGAAGAAATGAAAGTTTACTATCAAAAATTAAACCAAGGAACTTGGCCTCTTTAACAATAGTTATAGGTTTATTGTATAGTTTAAGCTCTGGGTCTGGGTGCATTTCCCGCTTACAACAGAAATGCATCCCGACCTTTTCGAGCTTGAAAATTTAAAACCATTTTCAACTGCCCATTTTTCGATTCTGTTTAGACATAATTGCAATTGGGGTTCTATGTTATTCATGTTTTTGCCACGATAGCAAATCAAAAAATCATCTACATAAAGAGATCCATCAATGTTATCTTTTAAGACCGGCCAAACTATTTATTTTAATACTAAATAATGTGACACAGAGGATGCTTCCTTGAGGAACACCCATCTCTTGTTCAAACGAGTCAGAAAATGTAGAGTTGACTCTAACATTAAGTTCACGATCCTTGAGAAAAATATCAAGAAAATTTGGTAAACTTCCTCTCAACCCCATATCAAAAATATCTTTTAAAATGCAATATTTCCATGTTGTGTCATATGCTTTTTCAATATCGAAAAAGATGGACACTGCATGTTCTTTCTTTAAAAAAAGCATTTCTGATAAATGTTTCGAATCGACCTTGTCGAAATCCATTTTGGATGTCCGACAGAAGATTGTTCGATTCGAGTTACCAAACAAGACGGTTGATTATCATCCGTTCCGTTGTCTTACAGACCCGGTTTTGGAATAGGTACTATAGTTGCTTGTTTCCACATAGGTGGTAGTTTCCCTGTTTCCCAAATTTTATTTAAAAGGTTTAAAAGAATTTCCAGAGTTGTTAAAGGAAGATGTTTGAGGCGTTGATAATGGATATCGTCAGGGCCACATGCCGTGTCATGTGCCTTATCCAAGGATTGTTTTAGTTCGTCCATCGAAAATGGTCTGTTGTAGTCCTCTGTATTTTTAGATTTAAAGTTAAATTTGTTTCGTTCCTTTTGTTCTCTGGAATGTGGGTCCTAGATTTTTAGAAGAAGAATGTTTCTCAAAAGTTTCTCAAATTTTATTTGCAATATATTTTTCAGATGTTAAAATATCTTGTCCGGTTTTAATGTGATGGACATTAGCTTTCTTATTTTTACCTTTGATTTTTTG
>MJUU01059030.1:14257-24965 GCA_002080025.1 Modiolus philippinarum | reverse complement strand
AAATTAAAGCAAAACAAGAAGGACAAAAATTTAAAAAAAGATAACTAATAAAAAAATCAAAGGACTCAAGCAATTTTATAAAATTCATGACATAACATATATAATATAGTACTTTTTTACCAGGACTTAATTTTCTAGCTTATTTTTTATCCAACACTTTACCCAAGCTCTAATTAGTGTATGTTGTTTTAGTAATACTACCTATTCCCACTTATCCAACTTTCAGTTTTTACCTGTGATGTATATTTTATTAAAAAGTTGGATAAATGGGAATGAACCTAAAATACTGGATATACAATTGTCATATTTTAACAATAATTTCAAAACAATTTCTTAATCAAGTCTTTATTTGTGAATAGTGAAACATTGAGATATATATCATTTTTTCAAGTTGGCATAGACACAGCTTCTATGAAAATACTGTTGTATCAACCCTGAAAAAAACATAATTCTACAAAATTAACATATGACCATTGCGATATTATTGTAATAACTGATACGTCTCCACTATTTTCAACACAAGTATCTGGCATTAGTTTAAGAATTAAACTCAAAATATAAAATGCTTAGCCTGAGGGATATGTTACTGAACAATTTTGATCCACTTATATAAAGTTGAACAAAAAATGCTACAGCAATTGACTTTTTTATGTGTATTAAAGACATTTAAAGTTTATGTTTAAGCAATGATCTCTGTTTCAACAGGCACTGGTATCTTTCAAAGACATATGTATTCATAAGTAATCACTTGTAATCATGATTACAACAGAGGAAAGTAATGTATTGTAATCAATTACAAATAAAAAATGCTGTAATTGTAATGTAATTGATTACATTTTCAAAGCAAAGTAATTGTAATGTATTCAATTACATTTAAGAGTAATCAACCCCATCCTTGCTTTCGAATTTATTGTGCATTGAAGTTACTGGAATCCCCGGCGAGCTATGTTGTCTTCTGACAACTCTTGTTTAAAAAACTTCAACCTTGCTTCTAGAAGTTAGTTGTTTAGTTATAGGGTGTTTATATTTTTTCATGACTTTCCTATGGTGAGAGCTTTCTGGTAGTACCATAGTAGTAGACATTTTGACCTTGACATTGCCCTGGGGCAGTATTTAAAAAAAATTTTGAACCCTGTTTATATAGAAGTTAGTCTTTTAGTGATAGAGAGTTCCTGTTTGACATGTGGCTTTCTTATATCGCATTTAAAGTATTTATCACGAAAATGTATAACCTTCAAATTAATTGTGCATTGCGGTTACTGTAATCCCTGGCGAGCTATGTTGTCTTCTGACAACTCTTGTTTAATGCTAAATGTTCATTGTTTAAAAGGTTTCACTCAAAGTGAAGGTAATCGATAGCCATAACATGAAGGAAAATGCATATATAAAATCCCTAACAGAATACATTTTAATTATTGTTATATTTTTAGATAACCCTGCTGCTAAGAGGTTAAAAGGTGATAGTGATGATGAAGATAGTAACAGTAGTTTCCCTAGCAACAATATGGGTAACAGCAATATGCCACCGATGCCTCCTGGTCCAATGCCACCATTTGGTATGCCTGGACCAGGGATGCCAGGAATGCCACCAATGCCCCCTGGACCAATGGGTCCAGGACCAGGTCCTATGGGTCCAATGGGCCCAATGGGAGGACCTATGGGACCGATGCCTCCAATGGGTAGGTACCAGCAAGTTGTCAGTAGAATTAATTTGATTTGATCATTGAAAAGCATCCAGTTTGACGATCAGTTACAAGTGCCCAAAGTTAGTGAGAGTTATTGCCATTACTTAAGCCGATGTGTACCGTCTTTTGTTTTGATATAATCTAAAATCACTAAACTGGCAGTTTTAATCAAACTTGGTGGTCAGGATTGAATCCTTTATCATAATTAGTTTTAAGTGATGTTCCATAAAGCTTGATATATGTAATATACATTGTTTAAGTCCTAAACATTGAAACAATTTCTAGAAGAAAAGTTTGAAATTTCTAGCCATTTCAGAAGTTTTTGTCTCAAGGGTAGTATATGTATGATATGCCAATTCACATTTATAAGTTGTAAGAATTAGTTGAAAACTTACATGCATGTAATATATGACAAAACATTTACATTGTTAAACGAGTAATTTTCAGCAAATTTCTGTATTAGAATAAATAAATTCATCAATAGTGTTTGTTTGAATCATTTATCACTAGCATATAATGATTTGGTCCAGTATAAGGTACTTGTATATTTCAGATTTAAAACTATCAAGTTAAAGTTACACGTAACTATAACAATGATCTTATATCAAGGTTTGTCCTTGTTTAAAAGTCTCAAGTTGATATTTTGTTTTATGAATATATAGTAAACAAGTAAAGAGATGGAGTAAATGTTGATGAGATATAGAAACCTCCTAGTACATTGCTACATGTATGAGATGCAAACAATTTTACATCAATTTACTCTCCTCTTCATGTATATAGACTGTCAAAAGCATTACAGACAAAATAGCATATTTCCATCATAGTAGGTAGACATTGATTATAAAGATCTTATTGTTGTGTTTCAGGCATGGGTCCAATGGGGTAAGTTCTAGGTTTATAACATTTACATTGTACCAAACTAGCAAAGATTGTATTACCAGTTAACTTTTCAATATAAACCAGGGTTTGATATATAAAGATTAAGTGAAAAGAAGTCAAATGGGAAACAAATGAAACTCAGAGTCTGTGTTTATCACTCATGAAATTTTAGCTTGATATTTCAAAAGATGTTGAGAAACCTTTGGCTTAAATGTTTCCATAAAAAATTGGCACACTGCCAATATGATGTCATATAAGCAATACAACATAAGTGCTCTCCAGCTGAAACAAATATTACTTGGGTATGTTTTTGAATGAATTTAAACCAGAGTTGACAGTAATAATAAGGAAGCTTAGTTTCATGTACATTATTAACTCAACAAAATGCAAGTTCCATTTTGAAAAATAATGCAACAAGAACTTATTATACACCTTTGGCAGTCACAATAGGTAAGGATTGAAAGGTCAGCATAATCATACTTACAATTTTTCAGTAAAAACTAATCAAATGGGAATTAAATGCACTTTTCAGAGTCAAATATTTTGGATATATAATCAAGGAATATATTGTTTTATAAATTTTATTATCATCTTTGTCTTCCAACTTACTAAGTGACATTGTTAATCATATTTGTAGAATGCCACCCAGACACCCAGGAATGCCAATGCCACCACGACCTCCACCCTTTATGCATGGCGGTCCGCCATCATCCATGATGGGTGGTCCTCCAATGAACATGCCTCCTATGAATGCTCCAAGCAAACCTTTGTTTCCTTCAGCAGTCCAGGTGAGTTAAAATGTGAAGGAGTGCGTATTTTTCCTTAAAAGTAAACAGATTTGTACCATGATTTGTCACTTTCCGCATTTGTTACATAAGGATCACTTTTAGTGACCAGTTTTGTTTTTTGTATAGGTTAAATTAGTTTATTCAATAGTTATAGTTTATTCAATAGTTATCTTTTATGGTAAGAGTATGAAATTTTCCTTATTTTGTAGCTAGTTGTATTCTTTAGTGTAAAAGATAAACTTGTATTAAGCACCCAGGGCTCTTAGAAAATTTGAAAAGGGGGGCACTTATTAAGTAGGACAAAAACTGTGTTCCAAAACGAAGCTCTTGTAAAGAAATTCTTTGATCTTTTATAAGTACACAATGTAATCAATGTAAAAATGCTTCAACTATCCAAATGTTTGACAAACAGATGAAAAAAATTGGGAGGATCAGATGTTTTGTTACGAAATGCAAGTGAAAAACATGATAACTCGATTGCTTACAACTGGGAACTCGGATACATATGCATGTGCAATTGATGAAAAACAAATCAATGACCGAAAACATATGAAATAATTACGATATTACGGTTTCTAGTCCGAATTTTGAGGGGGTGCTTAAGGATTTCAAACGAAATTAAGGGTGGGGGCGCTTATAGTGGCAGGGGCGCTTATAGCGGCAGGTGTGCTTGATACGAGGAATAAGGTATTTGGAATGTGTAAATTTTGACTTGTTTGGAATCTTAATAATTAAAACTGTCAGCACAAACAAGAATTTCTGGAACTTTTTTTTTGAAGTGCAAATGTTTTCCTTGCAAAACTAATCTTGAAAACTTTATTTCTTGAACACTCTTAACAAAACAGTAAATTAACAAGTTATATAACTACTCATCAAATCTATATAAACTGGATTTTTTTCCAATTTGAAAACATTTAGATTTACATTATTTTACACAAATTTCAAGAAAATTTTGCAAAGATATTGTATCAATAACTTTTTTTCAGGCCTCAACAGCTCCATCTTCATCATCTACTTCATCCAACCCATCAATAACATCTGAATCACAGTTTAAATCATCAACAGCTCCAAGTAGTGCTCCAAAGCCTACATTTCCATCAGCAGCCGCTGTAACAGCTTCACCTCCCTCTAGTGCTACTATTACTGGTGCACCACAGATTAAAAAACCCGAATCTAGTTCAGGTTTGACTTCTAAACTAATGCATCCAGATGAGGATATATCATTGGTAAGTATGTGATTAGATTTGTATACAAACACAAGGTAGGAGTTCAGTGTTATAAAACTACCGTATGGGGGTAATTTTCGCGAGGTTTCAATTTTTGCCACATTTGCAAGGTTTACGGAAGTGCGAAAATAGAATCTACTGAAATAAAAGTCATTACAGCTTTACCCATGCTTGTTCTTTACACAATTTTCCATACGCGAAAATTGATGACTGCCAAAATTAAATACCACTCTTTGGGGAAGGAATCACAAAATTTGGCAGCTGTGAAAATTACCTGCTATATGGTACTTTATACTTGTCTTGATTTTTGAACATGACCTTTTTATAAAAAAAAAAGAAAAAAAATGATAAAAAAAAAACAAAAACAAACAAAAAAAAACAAACAAAAAAGAAAAAAAAAACTCTTTGATTTTCTGTTGAGTAGTTAGTATCCTTGTAACTGAATGCATGTAATTCATCTTAAGGCCATTCAAAAAATTATTTGTTATTCAAGCCTGGCTTGCGTCTGCCAAAAGGCAGCGGCATCAAACTTTTTTGTGTGGCCTGCTGTAAGCAGAGTCGACACATAAAGATTACTAACTGTCATATTACGTCGTCATCGTCATCCTGCATTGTCTGTCAGGTTTTGAATCCGCAACTCCTTCAAAACTGCTAGTCCAATCCCAACCAAACTTTCAGGATATGTTGTTCTCCTGGTGTAGTTGTGCACTTGATACTTAGGGTTTTTTATTATACAGATTTTAGAGGTTCACAGAGCCAAAATTGCTCATTTGTTAATATGGTTTGTTAATCCATAACTACATCATAGCTTTAAGTCATGTTCCAACCAAACTTGCAGGATGTGTTGTTAACCTGGTGTAGTTGTGCACCTGTTACTTAAATTTTGGTTTTACAGATTTATGAGGTTCATGGAGCCAAACTTGATCATTTTGTTTGGAGTTTTGCCAATCCAACATAGCGCATTTGTTAATTCAGTTTGTTAATCTGCAAGCCCCCAAAATTGTAATTCATATTTTTTGAATGGCCTAATCCTACATATATCTCATTAATACCTGTATCAGTGGAATTGTTTCAGTATTTATTCTGAAGTCAATCAAGCCATTGTATATTTTTAAAACTTTTTCGTTCTCTTCCAAGAGTTTTTAGAAATATAGAATATTAACCTTTTATTAAAATATGTTTTTGTTCTTGGCTATGTCTAATTTTTGCGTAAATTATGCAACAGATGTGTCGAGCATTTGTAAAATGTAATTATCACTGGTAATTTTTGTGGAACTTTAGTCTTGAATTTTAATTGGAAATACACTTAATGAATGAAATCTTTGGAATTTTTTTTAACACTGCCAATTCAGTAAAAAAAAAAACAAAATGAAAAAAGAAAAAAATATTTGCAATTGGACAAGTGAAAAACAAAAAGCTTTAATTGTTGTTCATTTTAATATTATGAACTGCAGAGCAATTTTACATCTATTTAAGTCGAACCATTGTTACAAATCCTGTATCAGGGTTTGCAAATAAACTAGTCATATAGTATAAGAATACATATTAAATCATCTTGGTCTTGTTTATTTGATATTAATAGGAAGAAAAGAGAGCAAGCATGCCGAAATATCAAGGTATGATGAATCCTGGGAAACAATCGCAACCGCAGAGTAAGTATTTTGACAATCTCTAAAAGCCTGCTTTGTTCATTTGAATTTCGAAACATGTTTGGGATCTTGAATCTGCTATACATGGTATCAATAGTTTAATTGAAAGAAAAAAAATATTCCCATTACGTCATGATTGTATTACAGTATTTTATGAAATTTCATTTAACTTGACAAAAATGGCAAAAATATTTGACAAGGTTAATATCTTTTTATTTTTTATCTTGTCCCCAACATAATTTTCATGGAATACTCTTATTTTTTTATACCCCGCCACACGTAGTGGCATGGTATTATGTGATACCCTCAGTCGTGTGTCCGTCCGTCCGTCTGTCTGTCTGTCCGTCTGTCCGTCCGTCCCCCAAAGGTTTCCGACTGATAACTTGAACGGAATAACATACAGTCTTCAAACTTGGTATGTAGCTTGTTCACCACAAAACTCAGGTCGAGTTCGAATATAGGTTCAGAGGTCCAAGGGGTTCTGGAGTTATGCCCCTTGATACTTCGAAATTTTGTGAAATGTGGCGGGGTATCATGTAATCCACCATTACTATTTTTAACAATTAATTTTTGCAGAGAATTTTCCCACCATCATTCCTGTTTTTTTAAAGACTTTACTTTCTTTTCATAAATATATACATTCTTACTTCAATGGCTTGAATAGCAAAGGGACATATGAAAACTGTTTGAGCTATCGAGGTTGAACAAAGGGACACTTAAAGTGTTTGAGGTATCAAGTGTTCCAGCTATTACAGTTTGAACCATTTAGTTTACTGTGACATTAAACTTGTATTCTTCAATGATTACTGTAAATGCATTCATCTTTGCCTAATTTGTATTTTCCATTCCTGGATCAAATAAGAGTATAATGAATTTCATGGTTTTTGGGAGTTGAAAATTTAAGACCACTATTCTTTTAACCTCTTGATAAATTGTTTTTAAATATATTTTTGACATTACTACTTTTTGTTCCTCTTTGAAACTGAAAATAAATGTATACATTTATAGTAATAATTTGGAAAATAATGGTCTCGTTGTAGGTATGATGGGTATGCCACCTAGCAGTGTTGGAAACATGAATATGTACAATCAAGGTGGATATCGACCTCAAATGCCACAAGGAGGTGGTCCTAGTAGACGGTATTAAACAGATAAGTGATAACACAGCAAAACATAGATAACATAAGTGTGGATTTATTTCATTTTATCATGAACAGACTAGTGCATCTTTTAATGTTTTATATGTTGTTCTTTTATTATTTTATAGAGGTGAACAATTGTGATTTAAAAAAAGGATTCAAGGGAAATTACGAGAATTGCACTGCCTGTTTTAAACAGGTAAGAAAAAGGAAGTGTACAATTATAAGTGATATTTATTTTATGGGCATACTTTGTTAAATTGTGCGGTAAGTGCAATAGTGAAGATCTATAATAATGTGTAAAATCAAAGATCATCAGGGCAATGTTATAAAGTACTGAGGTTTGTAAATATATTGTATTTGTAAACTATTGAAAATTGTAAAATAATTGTCTATTTTATAATAAAATTAAGAAATTGTTGCAGTATTAATCACATAAAACTAACCTTCGTAGTCATTATAGATTTATTAAAGCCTGCATTGTACCTTGAAATCATTGCCAAAATGATTCTGGCTTTGTAGTTATAAAGCTTATTGAGATGAACTGATTCCCTTCTTTCATCAACTAAGATAGAATTAAAATTTACTCATCCATTTATAGCTGATCGTGAAAAAACTGAAATAAATCATTTTCTCTATTGATGGTAGCATATTACAACATTAAGAAAAACATTTTTTTTTGAAAGTTTTAAGATGGGAAAGTGAACATATTTGAAGGTTTTGGGCTGATTTTAAAGTTGCGTATTAAGCAAATAAGTTTAGTCAAATTTTAATTCATGCTTGTTTCAGCTATTGAACAAATGTTTAGAGAATCTGTCTGTCTTCTCTGTTAGGTAAAAATTGAAAAAGTAAATCATCTATCGTGTAAATAAGGGAAACTACAAGATCATGCTCAAGCCACTTTTAGTCTTCAATTTAATTATTAATGCAGATAGAAACAGCACAGAAAATAAAATACAAATGCTACATTGTATTTACATATTTGATTTAAGGTAGATAGACACTGTTGCGCTTTACAGTTCAACTGTGCATTTTAAAAATATGGAGTCTGATACAGAATGGGTTTAATTTAGGACTGGAACAGTCATTTGACTGTTTTTTCTGTTGTGACTTCTTTATTGATTGACTAATGTTAAACATCATATTTCATCCCTTTTGCTTAAATTTGCTCCCTTTTCCCGATATTAAAGTTAATTCATGAAACTTTGTAAAATATCTCAAGTAATAGCATTGTGACATAAATATTTTTTCCCATAGTTCAAATTATAAACAATATATTTACAAAAGTATCAAAAATTCCAATGGATAAAACGTTCATTTCTTTTAAGGCAAAGATTGCCTTTCCATATTTGTTCTGTGTGTGGTTGGTAAAAGCCAAGGTGCACAAATTTTGACCTAGATCCTCGAAAAAACAAGAACAAGGCTCCTACTTTGCAGATTTTAGTCTTTTAGTGAAAAATAAGTATCTATCTACCTTAAGTAAGCATTCTAAACTTCATAGCTCATCAGAAAAAAATAGTAGAATTATTTTGAATAATAATTTAAAATCTTTAAAGGTACAAATAATGATTTGAAAGGCACTAGTTTGCTCAGTTCTTGTCATGAAATCCTATATCAAGGCAAGTAATGTCACAGTAGATGATCTACTGTTGGGCTTAATGCCCCCAACATTTCTCAATGTTGGCGATTTTTTTTGTTTCCTATAAAGAACCAAAAAGTTGAAAGCATTTAGTTCCTTGGATTTGTTTTCTGGATTTGGGCAATTGGATATTCTACAATGGCATTAGGAAATTCAAAAAATGTTAGGCTAATATCTTCCATCACCCATTTTCCTAAAAGATTAGTTTTGTTTTCTCATTGTAAACCACTTAGATAAATCCAAATAACTAAATGCTGATTTGGAGGTTTCCAAGACAAGGGATGCAGAATTTGTTTAAGGCAAGTGCATTCTGTCACAGTGCAATAAGTCGCTGTTGGGCCAATATCGGTCCCCAACACTTTTGTTGGTGACATTTTTCTAATTGATGATTTTGTTTGCATGAAAAAGACTGGTTCTACATTAAAGAGAAGATTTAAAAGGCAAGTGAAATTACTTGTCACAGTAAAATATATTTTACTGTTGGGTCAAAAGACCCCCAACATGAAGTTGGTGACATTTTTGTTTGAATTTTTTTATTTCAAAAAAGTATCTTAATTAATTTTTTAATGGTCACAGTGAAATTCACTGTTGGGCTTATGCCCCCAACTCATAGTTGGTGACCATTTTTTTGCTGAATATATTTTGATATCTTTTTTTTTTGGTCACAGTGAAAATTTCACTGTTGGGCATTTTGCCCCCAATGTTCCATTGGTGACCATGTTAGTTTTAATATTAAATTATAATTGCTTAATTCACCCTTTTTTATAATAAATAATTCATTTTCAAATTAATTTCATATTTTATTATGGTCACAGTGATTAACTGTCACTGTTGGGTATTTTTACCCCCAACATAACAGTTGGTGACCATTCACTAGTTTTGAAATTTATTAACCACATTTTCCTTGCAAATTATGCTTCATTTTAAATAATGTATTTTCATTATATGAATGGTAGGGAAAATTTCCAGATCTGAGGTTTAATTATATTTTCAAATGCTTTGACAGAATACAGCAATACCTTTCCTTATACATGTATAAGCTCATTGTTGAAGGCCTCGTGGTGACTTCAAGATGAAGAACAACAATAAAAGCGTTGTTCCTTTGCTTGTTTTTTTACCATGTATTTGTAGAGACTTTGTCTCATGTGCATTTACTCCATATCCTTTCATTCATCATAAATGTTTCAAATAAGATGACATTAGAAGATCTACTCAGATATGTAGTGCACCCAGACAGATACTCGCCAACTTGGTGATGTTATGTTAAAGTTCTGCAAACATTGTTAAAAACATGCCATATTTTTGGACTGAAGATTATAAATATGTACTCTATTTTGCTTATTTATAAAGAATCAAAATGATCGAAATAGCATTATTGATATTTTGTAAACCCAATGAAAGGCCCATTTCATGTGCAGAATGTCCATCAAACTCAATATTTTTTTTTCAAATTTTCTTATGAAGTAATCCCATGGGTGTGCCACCTGTAAAAATATTTTTTTTAGTTTTTACCTGCGTCACCAACGGTGACCGCAGGTGTAGGAGCCGCTTGACTCCGTCCGTCCGTCCGTCTGTCACGCTTTGGGGGTACCAAGTTTGTGTAATCTGAAACTCTGACACCTTTAACCCGATACTTTTGAAACTTTGCACAGTTGTTCTGGATACATTGAAGATGTGCACCTCCCCTTTTGGTGAGATTTGGA